>JAGKTI010020005.1:0-16618 GCA_018397915.1 Birgus latro | reverse complement strand
TAGTAGTAGTAGTAGTAGTAGTAGTAGTAGTAGTAGTAGTAGTAGTAGTCACATGTTAATAGGCACGATGCAGAGGACACACACCATAATCTCCCTGATAAAACACGTGAACACAGCTTTGACATATGAAGCCAAACAGTGCCATATTATGCTGTAATAGTAGCGTTATAGTAATGCTGACTAAATTAATGCTTGACAGCAACCCAACCTTCTGTCATGGCAAACAGATACTGCATTGAGTCAACACACTCTGTTTCAGCGTTTTTCCTCCTCTGTATCGTGCCTAATAACATGGGATTATTATTATTATTATTATTATTACTATTATTATTATTATTATTACTGTGGTAGGTGGGGGCGCTAACCACCCACTTACTCGATGCAGTGCTGCTCTCGGGTGACTGCCCTTTCCTCTCTTCTGTCTTTCTTTCCTTCCTTCCATTTCTGCCTTCTTTTCCTACCTTCCATCTTCTTCTGTCTTTCTTTCCTTCATTTTTTCCTCCTTCTTCTGCCTATGGGTGACTCTACACTGAGTGACAAGCCAAATGGTCTCCTGTACACCAGGAACACATTTACTACTCTGGGTGGTAACCATATAACCAAACTATGGCGCCTGGTGGTTTAGTGGGTAATTAGGGCGCTCCAGTCGGACTTAGCCTGTGTAGGTTTATACCCAATGGTTGTTGGTATTTATTGCTCATGTAATGCCACTCATCCCTGAGTGAGGCTGGTCACTCATAATAAATCACACAGACACACAGAACACAACACATCCAGACAACAGACAACACAACACAAGAACACCCAACACACATACACAGAACAACACGCAACACACACAGCCCCCTCTCACGGTCACATCACACAACACTGACGGGCCCGCTTAATAGTATAAGGCCCGTGCATCCGCTATGCGGATGCGAATCTACAACGAACGAACGACTCATAATAAATGTCAGGACCAACTTGCCTACCCCCGGACTCCTACACTCCTCATGAGGTAACGCTGGACCGGATGATGATGATGATGATGATGACATTATTATTATTATTGTCATCATTACTATTTATTTCTATAATTATGATGAAACATGCAAAGCAGGACGGTAACAGTTTTGTCAATTCGTCATATATCGATGCGAAACATTCGGCCTCTGTTTATGTCCAGTCGTTTGTTTGTTTGTCCACTAACTCCTAGGCTATTTGATGTCAGTGAAACGTCACAGAGGTATTTTAGTGCATGTCGTGCACTTTGTTATTTTTCTCAAACAGCTGTGGTGATCCCATAAAGGACTACATTGGGTTGTATTACCATGGTGAAGTGCTAGAAGGAAGGTCCACTGGTAAATGAAGAACGGTCTGTGGTCGGTTCTGTGGTTTATATATCAGTGCTCCGAAATATAGCCACGTTTGAGTATGCAGTTTTTATATGTAATGTTAGGAACACTACACATCTATGTTCTTGTTGTTGTTGTTGTTAATGGATACAATTTATATTCACCGGTAAAAGGGTGGACAACATGTATGGTGGCCCAGGTTTGATGTAAGGGATAATGTGGTGTCGTTGTGGGGGAACAGTAGGGTTGATGGTGGCTGGGAGAGAGGGGGTTGCTACTGGGATAGCGGTGGAGGGTAAGTGACGAGTTGTCGACGGTGGGACAGGAAAAATGTGGTTAGCAGATACACAGACATAAGGACAATGATACGTATCATTACACAGATTTATAGTGGATTAGTAGCAGTAAAGTATTGTGAGGGAAATTAGACAGTCACTGGGAATAGCGGGGTTAGCAGTGGCAGTGGCAATAATGGTAGTAACTGATTCAGCAGTCTTGAGCTAACGTTGTTTGTGTGGAAGCGATGTGACGAATAATGTAATACAATAGGGGTTATAGGACCGGACGACAACAACCTCCGTAAGGAATAGTACGGCTCGCAGTAAGAGAATACCTGGAAGTAATATTAATAGTAGAGGCAGAGACTGAAGGAAAATAATTCACGTGTAAGATGAAGCAATGGTTACGGCCTGGATAACGAGGCTGAGCAGACTACCACAGCTGTATCTTCATTGTCTTATAATATTGTGTGGTTGGCTTCTAATTTCACCTGGTGATAGTTAATTATTGGTCAATGCTCTCCGCTGCCTATCAGAATGTTGTTTATTCGTCCGCATAAAATTGTTTTAATATTTATAACCATCCGCACAGCTGCTGTGGAAATCAGAATTAAATCCAAAATCATTCTACATTAAAGCTATAGACAATCCAGGAATAACTAACAAAAATTATCACTGTGGTGATATATATATTTTTTTTCCTTTGGGGCTTAATGGCCATCGTCCGCTTGTGGGACATTAGGCCAGCCAAATATATGGAGCACGATGATTAGCGTCTCACGTCACTAGCGGCCAAGCTCTTACTGCGGTCGTGGCGGGAGCATGTGGTAGAAGGCTCTCAGATCAGCTAGACGTACCTCCTCCCCGCGGATGATCAGGACGGGTCTGATCGCCTCACCCATGTCGGCAGCCCGGAGCAGATCGTAGAGGGTGGTATAGGTCGTGGCTCCGAGCTGGTACGACCGGGTGTGGGCATCGAGGGTCAGGAAGCGGCGGTAGGAGGCTACATCTAGCCGATCCTTGAGGTCGATGATTGGAGGGCGAGATGGAGGGCCCTCCGCTGCTGGAGGAGGGGAGGACTCACGAATCTCCTCCTCTGCCGAGGAGCAGGTCGACGCTTCCTCGGCCATGGAGGCAGTATCTGAAGAATCCTGCCCCTCCTCCGTCATCGCTGGTTGCTCGTGAATTTCTGCCGTGGTCTGAGCCATGGTCTTGGACATTGCCGGGTCGTCAACAGAGGGAGTGGCAGTTTCCCTGTTGAGAGGAGCCTCGAGACGCAGTCTCTTCCTCGGGGTCTGACGAGGGGCAGCAGATCGTCGCTGCCGGGCCCTACGCTCCCGTCGGCGGGGAATCGAGTGTATGTCGCGGGCGAAGCACTCGGGAATGACAAGGGAAGGCAGCCCGTTCTCCTCAAAGATCCTAGGGAGGAGAACGTGCAAAGCCCCCTTATCACCCCCACAAAAAGCCTTCGCCGTCACGACACACATCTCCACGAGGAGATTTAGTTGTTTGGAATTCCCAGGATCCCAAGGCCGATGTCCCTGGGCCGTGAGACGTCGCCGTGCATAAGCAGAGCCCTGCACAGCCACACCTCCCGGTCCAGTAACATCCCGGGCCTCAGGACCCTTTGGAGTCCCAAACAATCCAAATTCCACCCGCTCTCCATCACCTAGGGAGCGTTGGAGGTGGCTTGGATTCGGCTTAACGATCGCCGAGCGGTGCACAAAAACATCAACACCAGTATCCTGGCGTTTGATGAACCCGTACCCCGCACTCACGTTAAACCAAACCACAGTCCCCTTGATCTTCTGGGCTGGAGGAATCTGTGGCTGACTTCTAGCCCCCCTCAACGGGTCGCAGGCGTTGTCGTCAGCTCGGACGTCTGGCATGGTCGGTTGCTGGCTCCTCTCTCCTCTCTCTCCTGCTCGATCGATCTGTGGTGATAATGACCAGTCACAGCTTATATACAACTGGTTCGTTGTTTTATTTGTATGATGAAGATCCGAAACAGATAGGTCGTGTCTGGACCAGATTCACAGGACTCTAAGCCGATTCCGTACTTTCTTTACCCCTGCACAGTTGTTGACCTTGTACACGGGTTTTATTCGCCCGTGTATGGAGTACAACTCTCATGTGTGGGGAGGCTCCCCACATGCAGCTCTTCTCAATAGGGTGGAGTCAAAGGCTTTTCGTCTCATTAACTCTCCTCCTCTTACTGATTCCCTTCAACCATTGTCTCTTCGCCGCACTGTTGCATCTTTATCTCTCTTCTATCGCTACTTCAATGGTCACTGTTCCTCTGAACTGTCTGCTTGCATCCCTCCACCTCTACGACGGGCACGTAGTACCCGTCTAGCAACAAACTCTCATCCCTTTTCTGTCCAACTCTCTAATGCAAGAGTTAACCGTTACTCCCAGTCTTTTATTTATGCAACTGGAACTGTCTTCCTCTGTCTGTATTTCCTACTTCCTATGATCTCCAGTCTTTCAAACGCAGTGTGTCCAGGCATCTCGAATTGAGCGGATCTTGAATTTGGCTTTCTTTTGTACTGTTTTTGCTTTTTCTTGGAAGGAACGGTATGCAGCCCCGTGGCCTTTGGTTCCTTCTTCCATGCATAAAAAAAAAAAAGTCTATGTTTTATTTTGTGTTATGTATGTTACGAACGCATAATGTTTTGCAGGTGAATAGCGTGGAAATATTACGAATCCCATGTCATTAGGTTTCTCACCATTCGCCTCTTAGCTCAGTACCGAATTACCACTCAAGGTTGTCCGTTCGCTTGCCCTCTCTCTAACCCTGACTTCCACTTCCTTCCACTGAGGGGGTTACAGAAACTTTGGTGCGTGGGTGTACCACGCTCTTAGGTCTGGTGCCAAGCTGAGAGATTGAAAGATACAATTATACTAGAAAACAATCACAAATTAAACTGATTTACAATGAGAAAACAATGACAAATCAATATTATTATTTTTTTTTTTATAATACAAAAGAATGGAGCAGAGAGTCCCATGATGCCTTGTTCACTGAATGCTGATTGATAATATAAGAAGGTAACGTGGTCTGTAGCATTGTTATATCACACTTGGGGCAAATACTATATATTATGCATGTGTAACACCATGCAGGCAAGCACGTATGTGTAACGCAGAAGTTTCCTGAACTGCATCACTTCGACTTAGTCGTGAAAGTCAGAAGAAACCTAGCTTACTTCCCAGAACTGACTGGTAGTCAAGGTAGTGTTTAACCTATTGTTAGCCTTCTGCAAGTAGAATGCACTGTTGTCGAAAAGTAGAGATGAAGTTGAGACCCAGAGAATAACGTATTAAGTTGTAGCTAGTTACGGTAGAGCGATGCTGTTTAGACTGCAGTTGACTCATAGAACATGGCTCCATTGGTACTGAAAGACTAAAACAACGATGCCTTCCCGTAAAAAGAAGTGTTTTGATATGTTCTTTAACTGTAGGTGGGCTGTAGCTAATCAATACTGCACAAAATGGTGTACCAATGGGTAACTCGCGAATGCTATTTTAAATATGCGAAAAAAAAAAAGTCTGCTGTTGACAAGAAGCGTTTTGGTGTATAGTAAGCTTGTGTACGCCTTTTTGTTTTGGAGTTATGACTGATGAAAAAGATACAACGCAAGAAAGAAATACAAAATCTATATTTTTGAGGTTTGATTTTGACTCTTACGAAGGTTAGCAAGGGTTTGTGAGTAGTTTTGCACTTGAATAGTGAAAGTCTTTTACTACACAAGCTTAGAACTGGGCTTTGCTACTGTTTTTGTGTGAGTGCCTCTATACCCTATGTACAGGACGCCATTTCACACCTGCGCCATTCATACTTAAGATGTGGCTACCGCACTCTGTGATGCATTACGTGCCAAAGCGACTCACAGGTCATGTAGTGCATCCACAGCCCATGTGCGCTGCATTACTGTTAAGCCCAAATACTCATAATAAGAACGGTAACAATTGTTGTCCTATACAGTATTGTTAGACAGTAATAAATAATAACTCTTTTCTACAAGGTTTTCGCAACGAAAGATCCGTCATTGATATACTGTACTCAATCTCTTGACTCACACCACCCATCAGTCAACTGACCAACATGGAGAAACTCATGCAGTAGCCCTTGATATTTTTAAAGCTTTTGACGAGGTGTGGCACCATTCCCTGCTGTCTAAACTCCCTTGCTATGGACTAATGTCTTTTTTTCCTCTGGTTTCCTCATATTTCAGCAACAGAAAGATTAGAGTAAAAGTAGTTGATGTATATTCCAATTTCCACTCGATTAATGCCGGTGTGCCACAAGGATCAGTTCTTGCTACAACCCTATTCCTAATTCATATTAATGATCTCTTATTTGCCACCCCAAATCCCATCCATTCATATGCAGATTACTCAACACTTCACAGTTCATTCACATTTAAACACCCAGTCACAACGTTTAATTATATCTCACAACTCAGTACAGCCATCTCCATTAATCAGTATTTATCTTGGATCACTGAATGGGCACTAACTACCTTTGTCTCATTTAATGGTAGTAAAACCAAATATACACGATTTGCTACAGACATATATCGCCAGATCCCTATATTACCTTCAGTGCTATTAATTTCCTATCTCCCAAAGCATTGAAATTCTCCATGTTTCACTTAACAATGCCCTCAGCTGGACCTCTCATGTCAGATCACTTGCTATAGCTGCCTCAGAGAAACTTGGATTATTGTATAGAGTTCGTAGCTTCATCACTGGCGAGCAGTTAGCAATAGTTTATGAGAGTAATGTTTGCTCTCAGCTGGAATACTGCTCACCATTGTGCAATGGATGTGGAGACGTTACACTATAACAACTAGACAAAACTCAGAACAAAGCTGTTAGATTGTTGATTGTATTAAAATCTGGCGGCGCAACTGCCAGGGTCATATGCCGCAGAACAACAGTCTAAAAAAACGCAGCAAATTAAAAAGTGAACACTCAAGACAAAGTTAATAACTGTTACTAGAAAGAAAACATTGAAAACAATAAAGGAATAGACAATGAAATATCAATTACTTTTAAAAGTGTAAGGAGGCCAGCCTCCTGAAGAAAACTAAAAAATCAGTAAAAATGCTAGAGGCTCCACCAAGCATCGAAGAGAGACAGTAGGCACCATCTGCCCCTCTATGCCTATGGAGGAATCTCTGACGTAGGTCCCCCAAACTTGGACACTCGACCAGCAAGTGGCGGACAGTAAGGGGAACAAGACAATCATCACAGTACAGTTGAGTCTCACCACTCATGAGGAACCCGTGTGTAAGAAGAGAGTGACCAATGCAAATCCTAGCAAGAACAACCTCCAAACGCCGTGACATGGAGGGGAGAACCCTTGGCACAACCACTCTCTGAAAGATTTCTTTTAGTGTATTATAAGCAACACCATCCCAGTGTCTATACCAGCATGTATGGATTCTGGACCGCAAGTATGATGTATATCAGAAGCAGGAAGCGGATAGTTGGTTAGGAGCTGTTGAGAAGCCGCAGCTTTAGATTATGTATCTGCCCTCTCATTGCCCATCACACCAACATGTGCGGGAACCCAGCAGAAATCCACTCTCTTCCCCCGACGATGAATGAGGAACAGCCACTCCAAAAGAGCTAAGACTTTAGGATGGGAAAAGAGTCCAGGGCCAAAAGCGCCCCTTGAGAGTCGCTAAAAATAGTAAAATAAGTGTCATGGTGGACAAACACCAACTTCAGGGCTAAAACGATAGCTGACAACTCTGCAATAAAAACTGAGGCAGCCAAAGGAAGACTACCTCCACGGCTAAAATTTGGGAATACCACTCCAAAACCAACACCAGAGGCGGATTTAGAGCCCTCAGTATACACAGGCACAGAACCATCATGGGTACATGAATGTTCTAAAAATAACTGTAAAAGACACTGAGGAGCAACAGAATCCTTTGAGCCCGCCAAATACCTGCAGAATTTAGGGGAGGCGGTAGTTCGATCGGTAGAGAGTTGGCTTGCGGTCCCGTGGGACCCAGGTTCGAATCCTCGTTGGTGCAGGGAACAGTTTAAGGATTTGAATTTCATTAAATCAGGCTTTACTGATCTACCAGAAGACCCGCCGACATGTCGTAAAAATGACCCCGCTAATACCAATACACCTGTCCTGTATGAGACAGCCCTAGCATGTATTCAATATGGACGGTGGGTGTTAAGCGCCGAAGTGGTGACATGTAGATTGTAGGAGGACGACTGGGCCTTGATAGCAGGCTGTGAAGCCTATGCCCAGAGTCTGACACAAAAAAAAAAAAAGGAATGTTACCTTGGGCAAGATCTGTGACGTAACCCCTGGGATCTGAATAGGATTAACAGGTACTGCCGACAAACCAAACTCCTCCACGATATCCTGAACCCAATAGCCAAATGGACGAGGCATGCGAGGATGCAAACGATAATACAAAAAACAAGGCTGTTGCATCACACACTCACAGACAAGTGTGTCTGGAAGGCAACAAATCCGGAGCCAGTACTGCGCTGCAACAGACTGATGCAGCAGACCTAAAGGAGGCACACCAGCCTTCACCAATAAGCTGGGAATCGGAGATGACCAAAAAGCTCCAGTTGCAAGGCGAAGACCAACATGATACACACTCTGTGGGAGAGGAGTAGACCTCACAGCCATATGACAACTTGGATGTTACAGAAGCCTCAAACAGATGCGAGAGTTTCCTCCAATCAGCACCCCAAGAGGTATCGGACAGAACCCTCAATAGAATGAGACCCTTCATACATAATACTTTCAGATCTGCCAAGTGTGAACCCCAGGTCAAACGGCAGTCAAATGTCAGGCCCAAGAATTTCGTCTCTGCCACACAACGGAGTTTCCTGCCACAAAGCTGGAGATCAGGGTCTGGGTGTACCCCTCTCATCCTACAAAAGTGCATAGCCACGGACTTGGAAGGGGAAAACCGAAAACCCTCGGAAGTGGCTGTCACGAATTTCCTAGACCGTGAAATTAGTATCGCAATTCGTGACATTGTGGGAACGATTGAACAATTCTGAAATCCATAAAATTTCGCTCATTCTCTTAACCATCCGCTTCTGCATGCATATTTGCATCGAGTTTTCAAAACTTTCGTAACTGTCTCGTGAGTGACTGTCTATGTACAGACATTGCATTCCACTGAGCGATATTTTGTGAATTATCGTTCCCTCACCATTGCCTTTCTGACCGTTGAGTTAAACCACGCCCCTTTCACAAGCCCTTGTGTTGGGTAGCATCGAGCCTTAGTCGTCTCTCGATAGTCACGGAGCGCGGATTGCGATACCTAACGCGGATAGATTTCTTAGTGATCTCCAGCATCCTGCAGTATCGGCGTATCCCCGAATCTCCCACCAACCTGGTGATCGACTAGCAGCGGCGAACTCATCTCCACTGACCAGTATTTTTTGTGTCCTAGGCTTAAGGTTATTTACATATTTAGCTCAGTGCATTATTTAGCTATTGGTTTGAGTGCTTGAGTGAGTGCATTTCTTTTCCTTTGATATTGAGCAGTTTCATGTAATGTAAATTTATTTTCATGTAATTTATAAATTTACAGTTCGTTTTCTTGAGCTTTGTTAAATGTAACAGTCGTATTTGATATCCCCACATTTAGCACACTTTTGCTACTCCAAGTTAGCACAACTCCTTATATTAATCACGACTGGTATTTAGGCCAGCTCTTGGTATTGATTCTTAAATCCGTTGTGCCACCTAGGAGTTCGCACCAGCAAGTTCCTGCTTATTATCATGATTACTATTATTATTTATTTATGAATGTTAAGGGGTGAACTAACTTTCTCAGAGGCCAACAGTACAGTAATACAGCCTTCTTTAGCGATTAGTCTCTGCTGTGTACTGTTGAGAAAGTTTATAAAATTCTCGACTCTAGAGAATTGGCGAAGTAACCCAGCGCAGCATAAAAGTGAAATTGCTACTTGATTTCACGAGTCGATTCTCTTGTGATAATCGACCAGAGGATTATTTACATTGTCCATAAACATATTTTCATTTCCCTCGTGACATCTGGCTCCACATTTATTTAACAAGGTTGAGGCAGAAAAACCTCCCATATTTTACACGGTCACAGGTGTGGCACTAGTGAAGTTAGGCAGGTGTCTTCATGTAGCTAATGGCTTACCGTTTTCTTTTCAGTCCCCATCATGGGGACGAATTGAAGCCTGCTATACGCCAAACAGTGACAGAAATACCGCCGGAAATGACTCATCGGGTGATGGAAAACGTCAGAAATCGACTACAACAATGTTTCGCGAATAGAGGCCACCATTTGGAGGATGACATTTTCAAAACCAAATGAAAACAAACTGTATCCCTTCATTTTAACGTTAATGTAATAAATATTTTAATAGCAGTTACCTTTGTCTTTTTGTCAAGCCTTAAAATGTGGGAGGTATTTTTGCCACACCCTGTATATAAAGTATATTATTCTTTTTCCCCCTGACATCTGGCGACCTCATTCTAGGATATAAACTCCTATCCTTGAATTACCGAAATCACTCAGCCACTCTTAGCTAGGTCGACTGCTGCACAGCAGCCAGCATATCAGTCTTTAGTCAGTCTCAGTCTGAGCATCATGGCAGCCAGTATATACCTACAGGAAGCCAAGGATATGGGGCTTACTAACCCCCAGGAAATCAAAGAGCATGTGCTATCGCGTGAGAATGCTGCCCATGAAGAGCGGAAAATAGAACGTGAACACGAGCAAGCAAAGCGTGAGGAAGGTGAGAGAGAACGTGAACACGAGCGAGAACAGCGTGAGCGTGATGCACGTGAGAAAGAACGTGAGCGTGAGGAACGTGAAAGAGAACGTGAACACGAGCGTGCCGAGCGTGAGACATGTGAAAGAGGAAGTGAACACAAGCGTGCTGAGCGCGAGGCACATGACAAACACGAGCTTGAAGTGCTGAAGCTCAAGCGAGACTCATTGGATTCAGGCACATCGGGTGCAGCCAACCCAAACTCCACGAGTGCTCTCTCAACACCTGTTCTCGCAACTCCACACCTCAAGATTCCTTCTTACAAGGAAGGCGAGCGAATCGAGCCATTCATAGCTCATTTTGAAGGCATGGTACGGCAGTACGATCTGGATGAGGCAGCTGAGTGGCTTCAGTTTCTTAGCCTGTTTGAGGGCCCTGCCCTCGACCGCACTTATCAAAGCATACGGTCACCGTTGATGACGTTAGAAATCAGTTCATGAGGGCGAGTCTCCAGGAAAAGGAGACAGCTGTTCAGTTCCTTGACCATCTCACACAATACCTAGATGAGTGGATGGAGAAAAATGAGACTCCTAGCACGCAAGAGGGAAAAATCGACCTTGTGCTGCGCACACAGCTGGAAAAGTCGTGGCCTGCTGAGTTTATGGCTCAGCTCAAGATTTGCAAAGTAAAGGATGCAAACCAAATGGTGAAAAAGGCTGATGCATTCTTTACTGCGTACGGATACCAAACTCGTAGGCAACAGCCATGGAATAGGGAAGATACTGCTAAGTCTGGGAAGCAATTGCAGACCGAACCTCTGCATCAAGGCCGTTCTCAGAATAGTGGTCATTGTCCAGGCAGATCGCGAAAGGACCAGGGGCAGAATACGCAGCAACCTGCTTGGAAGAGGTACAACAAGTACCCTAACCAGCAGCAGTATCAGCCACGCAATCAACCGGCGGGACAGTCCTTTTCAGTACCAGCCCCAGTGTATCGGAGGCAGGAAGCAAACACAGCCTTCATTCCTCGACAGGCGCACGATGGTGCCATCCCCGCCAGCACAGGTCCTCCTTCACAGTTCACTAGTCCCCCTCAGATGGTGAACCCTCCTCCACAGGTGGTCAGTGTTCCTGCTCCCCAGATTGTAAGTACGACTCCTCATGCACCTAGTCAAAGTACGACTCCTCGTGCACCTAGTTCAAGTAAGACTCCTCAGGCATCTAGTCTTGTCACGTTTGCAGAGTTGTGCACCATGCAGCCTTATCAATGGCTGGCCGCTTCCTCCACAGGCCCTCCCACAGGTAACAGTGCCGTCCTTGTTCAGCCAGGGCTTGTGGGAGGTGTTTCTGTTAATGTCCTGAGAGTCAATGGTTTCTCAGGTTGCACTGTAAGGCAGTTTAGTTCCACCTGAAGAATATATAGGCAGACAGGTCCAAGCTCAGCTTATTGATGGATCAGTGAGATTGTTCCCTGAGGCACTTATCCAGGTAGCATCTCCCTTTTATACAGGTTCAACAGTTGCGGCTGTCATGCAAGAACCTATGTTTGACCTCATTATAGGTAACATTCCAGGTGCCAAGTTTAGTGGCACCGTAGATATCACTACTCAGACTTCGGCTACAGTAACACGAGCCATGGCCAAGGCTCCCAATCGCGTCATCCCGGTGACCATTGCATCACCGCAAGATCTGATTGACAGTCAAGATGTTTTCCAAGAACAACAGACTGTCCCAACACTTGCTGCTGTGCGGAAGAAACAAAAGGGTGAAGTGACCAAGTATTCACGGGGTGGACGAGCCAGGTTCCTTCGCAAACAAGGACGGCTCTACCGTGAGTCACGAACACCCCAGGGCGAGGTTCGACTGTAATTGGTCGTTCCCACAAAGTATCGCCAAGCAGTGTTAGAATGGGGTCATTGTTCAGCATCAGGAGGTCACATGGGCAAAAGGAAAACCGAAGGCCGTATCCGTGCTGACTTTCTTGCTGGGAATGGGACAGGAAATAGATAGTTTTGTGCACTCCCGCAATGTGTGTCGACGTACCACTCATCAGGAAAGTTTCCTTCCTGTGCCGTTTGAATCCACGCCAATAATCTCTGAGTCATGTGAAAGAGAGAGAGAGCAGTGGTAATGTGGGTGAAGACCTGACATCTCGCCCGTTGGCCCCACAGGACACAATGTCTAGGGTCTGTACATACATATGTACCGTAGATTATAAGTGCACAGTCACGGCGATCCCAACAGTGGACACCGATGACAAACGAGCAGTCATGGCGATCCCAACCGTGGACACCAACGATGAGCCCTTATTAGTCGTAAGTGTAGGGCTTGTACATACTATACGTACCGTAGGTTAAGGGGGAAATTCAAGACCCCCGCAGAGGCAATCCGAGGCTGTGTCTGAATTACCTTGAGGTGTTTCTCGAGCTGTGGGCCTTTGTGAGGATTCCCGGAGAATACACAATATCCACATGAGTGTTCACATCCATGCAGGGTGTTAAAATGTGACCTGCCCGAGTTTGCATACGGATTCTCGAAGTACCTTTATTAGCTATAAGTGTAGAGTTATAAGTGCGCAGTCGCGGCGATCCCAACCATGGACACCGATGACAAACGGGCAGTCGCGGCGATCCCAACCACGGACACTGACGACAAGCCCTTTATTCGCCATAAGTGTAGGATTACAAGCAAGCAGTCACAGCGATCCCAACCGTAGACACCGACGACGAGCCCTTTACTAGCCATAAGTATAGGTTATAAAGGGCAAGTATGCCTTAGGATGTCTGAGTGCATAGGAGCAAATACCACCAGAGAGTACTTGGATTAGGAGCATATGCACAGAGCCCTGTGTTAATGGTCACTAGTCTTACTTTCCACCTGTGTTGGGCTGTGGGTCATTGAGGGCCCTGTTTCAGTTGAATTTCCAGCTGAAGCACACTTTTCATTGTATATGGATTGATTGCTGGACAGATGGTAATTGTAATTTAATACAAATTGTTTGTCACATTGACTCTATTGATGTCCCACCTTGACTCATTCCACAGGAACAATTGGTGGGTGAAGCAGTTTTGCTGTGCAGGTACAGCGGCAGGTGTAGCAATTTTGATGTGTGGGTCAGCTGATCGTCTCTGCCGCATGCTGCCACCTCTTCTCCTCTGTCCTCATCGCCTTTAGTATAGTATTAATTTGTATCATTATCACTTTACACGTAGGTACAGTTACACTACAACTCTCACACCTACATCGTGTATCACATACACCACAGTACATAACAATTAGTTGTCAATGTAAATGTAGCGAACTTTCACTCAGTTTGACCTGAGTACAGGATATTTCACCATCGTCACGGACTTTTTCCCTTAAGCTTGCTTGTCTTAACATACACTGTAAATGAGGTTTTTACGCTTATTGGCGACAGTGCTTTTCTCCTGTAACAGGATAGTACACACACCATAGTGTGAATCTTGTGTGACTGAGCTAGGGTGTATATATATATATATATAGTTAAATTTTTCCCAGGAAAAATTTGATTTTCCAGGGGCGTAATGTCACGAATTTCCTAGACCGTGTAAATAGTATCACAATTCGTGCCATTGTGGGAATGACTGAACAATTCTGAAATCCATAGAATTTCGCTCATTCTCTTAACCGTCCACTTCTGCACGCAAGTTTGCATCGAGTTTTCAAAACTTTTGTAATTGTCTCGTGAGTGACTGTCTCTATGTACAGATAGTGCATTCCACCGAGCAGACAGTGCATTCCACCAAGCGATATTTTAGTGAATTATTGTTCCCTCACCCTTGCCTTCCTGACCGTTGAGTTAAACCACGCCCCTTTCACATGCTCTTGTGTTGGGCAGCATCGAGCCTTAGTTGTCTCTCGATAGTCATGGAGAGCGGATTGCGATACCTAACACGGATAGATTTCTTAGTGATCTCCAGCATCCTGCAGTATCGGCATATTCCAGAATCTCCCACAAACCTAGTGATCGACCTAGCAGCAGTAAACTCATCTCCACTGACCAGTATTTAGCCCAGTGCATTATTTAGCTATTGGTTTGAGTTCTTGAGTGAGTGCATATCGTTTCCTTTGATATTGAACAGATTCATGTAATGTAAATTTATTTTCATGTAATTAATAAATTTACTGTTCATTTTCTTGAGCTTTGTCAAATGTAACAGTCATGTTTGATTTTCCCACATTTAGCACACTTTCGCTACTCCAAGTTACCAAAACTCCTTATATTAACCCGCCGAGTCCCAATGATGTACGATGCACGTCGCTACTCTTTTCTGTGGACAGACCCAACGACGTACATCGTACGTCACGCAATTGCAAGGCCCATTGTGTGCACATTTTTCAACATTCGTGGGTGATTTTTGGTAAGCATAGGTGGGAGACCTTCCTCTACCTGCTGTCAAGCGGGGATACTCCCTGGCCCCACCTAACCCCCCATTCCCCCCTCCCCCCACACTGGGCAATTCACCTGTTGCATTAACCTAAGTAAAGGTATGTTGCCCCATGGTCTCTCCAATGTCGAAATTCACTGTGAAAGTGATTCCTGAGGTGGAGGACAAAGAAACAAAGAAGCTAGAGGTAGAAACAAACAGAAGTGGTGAGGTGGTAATGTCGTAAAGGAAGGTGCCATATACTGGGGTTTTGGGTAAGTGAACAATGCTTATAAATGCCTATACTATTGTGTGAAAACCAATATAGACTTTTACTACATATAAATTCGTACCAAATAAATGAAATAAATACATAATTTAATGTGGCTTGAATTAGTTAACCTTTCCATAGTTCATTTTCTTTAGCCAGGAACCCTGAAAAAGAAGGAAAAAGTAAGGTTGAGTGACACTTGTATCAACATTTTTTTACCTCAGGATCGCGTTTTCACTGTGAATTTTCGATGTTTCTCACCAAAAGCGAAGGTTTCAGCCAAAAAACAAAAAGTCGGAAATTGATCAGGATCTGGGGGTAGGCTGGGTAAATAACCGGTCGGGACTGGGCGGGTTAATCTTGACTAGTATTTAGGCCAGCTCTTGGTATTAATTCTTAATTCCGTTGTGCCACCTAGGAGTTCGCACCAGCAACTTCCTGCTTATTATCATTATTACTACTATTTTTAATTTATGAATGTTAAAGGGTGAACTAACTTTCTCAGAGGCCAACAGTTCAGTAATACAGCCTTCTTGAGCATTTAGTCCCTGCTGTGTACTGTTGAGAAAGTTTTCAAAATTCTTGACTCTAGAGAATTGGCGAAGTAACCCAGCATAAAAGTGAAATCGCTACTTGATTTCATGAGTCGATTCTCCCGTGATAATCGACCAGATTGTTATTTACATTGTCCATAGACATATTCTCATTTCCCTCGTGACATCTGGCTTCACATTTATTTATATATAAAGTATATTCTTCATTTTCCCCATGACAGTGGCCCAGGCAGAAATCTTGCCCAAGGCAAGCTGCATACATCGCTCAATAGCAGACATGCAGGAGCCAGAAAACAATATAACTAAGTCATCTACGTAAAGTGATGAGGATACCCCAGCAGGCACAGTGTCGAGGATACCATTGATGGACACTGCAAATAGGGAATCACTTAAGACACTCCCCCGTGGGGCACCCTCCTGGCACAGCAGCGGAGAGAGTGTAGAACTCACATGGACCTGAAACAACATGATCATGCAATAAGTCTTCAAGCAACACAGGCAGGCGACCACCTAAACCAAAGGCATGAAGTTGTTGGAGGATGCCATGGTGCCAAGCACTGTCATAAGCCTTCTCAAGGTCAGAGAACACAGCCACCAAATGTTGCTTAGAGGCAAAAGCTTCACAAATCGATGCCTCGAGCCAGATAAAGGTTGTCCGAAGTAAATCGAAATTTACGGAAGCCACTTTGCGAAGGAGAGAGAAAGCAACACTTCTCTAGAAACCACACAAGCCTAACATTTTCGAATAGCTTGCACACGCATGATGTTAAGGCAATTGGGTGATAGTTGGAAACCTGGGATTCGCCCTTACCCGTCTCTCTATATAGTGACCACTACCAATAGCTGACAAGTTTGACACATATGTTTATTCATCCAGGCAGATGTTTACTGGTCTAGCGTTACTATAAGCGACAACCTGCTCCAGAGTATCCTGTCCCATGTCGATAATTCGGTTACAGATCACATCATCTGAGAAAGGCACATGTAGTTTCTCTCTCTCTCTCTCTCTCTCTCTCTCTCTCTCTCTCTCTCTCTCT
>JAGKTI010020004.1:0-16618 GCA_018397915.1 Birgus latro | reverse complement strand
TTCTCAATAGGGTGGAGTCAAAGGCTTTTCGTCTCATTAACTCTCCTCCTCTTACTGATTCCCTTCAACCTTTGTCTCTTCGCCGCACTGTTGCATCTTTATCTCTCTTCTATCGCTACTTCAATGGTCACTGTTCCTCTGAACTGTCTGCTTGCATCCCTCCACCTCTACGACGGGCACGTAGTACCCGTCTAGCGACAAACTCTCATCCCTTTTCTGTCCAACTCTCTAATGCAAGAGTTAACCCTTACTCCCAGTCCTTCATTTATGCAACTGGTCAACTCTGGAACTGTCTTCCTCTGTCTGTACTTCCTACTTCCTATGATCTCCAGTCTTTCAAATGCAGTGTGTCCAGGCATCTCGAAAAGAATGGATCTTGAATTGGCTCTCTTTTGTATTGTTTTTGCTTTTTCTTGGAAGGAACAGTATGCAGGCCTGTGGCCTTTGGTTCCTTCTTCCTTGCATTAAAAAAAAAAAAAATATGAATAAGAAATGACATATTTTACATTGCTTTCATAGTGTTTTTTTTTTTTTAGTATGGATTCCAAACTACTTGGAAATCATTGAATAGTGTTTCTAGTGTTAATATCTGGCAGTGGTGTTCATATTACGGGAAGTTGGGAAGTGTAAAGTGGAGGTTTAGTTACCCAACTTCAGAAGTCTCCACAAGTCCTACGGTAGTCGACGAGTGCTAAAAAAAACATTCCAGGAGAAAGCTGAAGGTATGTGCCATATGCCTATGTAATTATAATATTCTTTTTGGCAAATAGTTTTAAAAAGTCAGTCGGAGCATGGATTTGCTCCACGGGATGGGCATGGCGCTCCTCCAATAACCCCACAGTTTAAGGGTTGAACTGTTCCCAGCCCCAGTCAGGATTCGATCCTGGGTCCATTAGGACTGCAGGCTGCCTCTCTACCGATTCAGCCACCGCCTACCACAAACAGGCTTAAAATAGCTCCAGCCAAATCTACAGTGTCCCATCTTACAAATTGGACAGCAGAACACAGTCACACTCCACACCTCACCTTAAACAACACTTCCCTACCACACACACACACACACACACACACACAATCCTTGGTGTAACATACAATACATCAGTGTCATTTAAACAACACATCACAAACATTAAAGATAAATTAACACCAAGACTCAATGCCTTGAGATGGCTTGCCCATACAACATATGGACACAACAAAGAAACCACCACCACAGTATACAGACAATATATACGTTCAGTGTTGAATTATGCAAGCCCTGCTTCGATTTCTAACCTCACTAAAACACACTACAACACTCTACAGACCATACAGAACAAGGCCCTAAAAATATTCACAGGCTGCACAGCTACTACACCCACACACCACCTACATCAAGATACCAAAGTCCTCAAAGTCAAGGATCATCTAGACATGAGAGGCACCCAGATTCTCGCCACAGCCTCCACAAACCCACAGCATCCACTCAAGTACATGGCAGCACATCCACACACACCAAGGAACATCAAACCAACACCCAGCACACAATATCATACACAAATACTGTCATCTTTCCCCCCTGCCTGCTTCAGACCAGCTTCCAGAAGCATATCCATACTCAAATCATTCGCCACTCCATTCAGTCACTTAAAGACAACACACAGCTGCATGTACGGCCTCCTGATATCCATCCTTCTGAATCCTACCTCGGTCATGAGGACAGGGTCCACCAGGCCAGGCTGAGATGTGGGCATCATCCAGCTCTTTTGAGTTATCAGAAGAGGCTGGATGACTTCGTCGCTGATGCCTGCCCAGGATGCAGCACAGTACCCCATACTATGAGGCACATTATGGAAGACTGCATTGCACACAATTGCCTGCATCAACAACACAACATACACTCCTTGAGAGCTCTGTGGGAAAGAGTGGTCTTGGCTGTGGCCTTCCTTAGGGACTCAGGACTGTTCGGCCAGACTGCCTAGGGAACAACTACTACTACTACTACTCCAACTTGGCATGCTGTTTTTGGCATTAAATTACACTTACTTTTGCTGATATATCCAGAGCTACCCTAAATTTTCATAACAACGCAACCTGCTGTATTTCCGGCCATATATAAAACACATTCCCTCCCACACACACACACACACACACACACACACAAAATAAGCTAAACACACACACAAAACGAGACATAAACAAGATCGAGAGGATACAAAGAACAGCAACCAAGATGTTCCCAAGCCTGGCAGATCTGTCGTACAGAGAGAGGCTGGAAATGCTGGAGGAAGGGAGAGAGAGAGGAGACATGATTGCAGTGTTCAGAGCCATGATGGGAGTAGATAAAATTGACAGAGAAGATCTGTTTGTATGGGGTAGAAGAGTAACAAGAGGACACAGAATGAAACTGAGAAAGCCAAGCTGCTTGAAGGATATCAAGAAATATAGTTTTCCATATAGATGCATAGACCTGTGGAATAGCCTGGACAAAGAGATTGTCCAGTCTAAAAACTTAAACGAGTTCAAAGCAAAATCTGACTTACTGAGAAACAGAGATGGGACCTAACGAGTGTAGCTCGTTTCCTGTATATCACAACTAGGCAAATACACAGACACATATTTCCTGGTTTGGGACAGGTCTATAGGTTGAGGTGGCTGGTATGAGGGCCATCAACAGTCAGAAGCAAATCACTCAGTGGCCTTACTAATTAATAACAGTTTCAATAATGGAGATTAGATGGGCATGTATTATCATAAATACACAGTAAGTTAAGCATTCTGTGGGTTAGATAAGCACACACATCATGGATCACGGTACTGCATCATCCCAGGCCCAGTGATAATTCGTAAACAAAAAACAGCTGATTCCGTTGAATGTAAGGTGGTAGTGAAAGACTTGTAGGTCTTGTATTTCCACCTTAAATAAATAATTTTATGCCAATTATTATCCTAACTGAAACTAAATGGCGAGGTGAGAGTATGAGAGAATGGGAATATGGATGGGGTATATGCGCGGGAGTGGGTGAGAATGAGAGGGCGAAAGGAGGAGTGTGTATTGTTGTGAGCAACAGGTGGAAGGAGAATGTAAGAGAGTATGGATCAGTTGGGTCAAGGATTGTGTGGGTAAGAGTAAAAGTTGTACTACAAATGTGGGCAATTGTGTGCGTGTATGCGCCAACGCAAGATCGTGTAAGTTGAGTGAGAGAAGAGTTTTGGACAAATATGGAAGCCTGCTTGGAAAAGTTTGAAAGGAATGAGAGAGTGTTTCTGATTGGAGATATGGATGGAAAAGTAGGGAATGAGAAGGTGGATGGAGTGGTTGGTGAGTGGGGTGTGCCTGCAGAGATGGATGAGAATGGCAGTGCTTTAGTGGTCATTTGTGCTGGGAGGGGGTTGGTGGTAGCTAATACCCTCTTCAGGCACAAAATGATCCATAGGTATACATGACGAGTGGTGAGAAGAGAGGACGGTGGAACGAATGAACGGAAGGCAATGATTGACTATGTGTGTGTGGATGAAAGGATGAGAAGATGTGTAATGGATGGAAGAGTATATAGAGGTTGGGGGAGTGGACTTTCTGACCACCACTTGGTGGTGGCCAGAACCAGAATCCAAACAAGATGGAGGAAGAGAAGAAGGGAAGGACAGGAGGAAGTATTTGTTACAAGGAGGGTAGAAAAGTTACAAGAGGATAGAATAAAGGCTGAATATAAAAGGGAAGTGGAGGAACGATTGGGTAAATATACTGTAGATTGGAGCAGATGGGGGACGTGGAAGGTGTGTGCAAGGTATTCACAGAAGAAATCTGTGTAGCATGTGAGGTGGTGTGTGGGGTGAAGAGAAGATGAAAAGGGGTTCAGGGAACAGCATGGTGGATTGAAGAGGTGAGAGAGGCTGTGGCACAAAAGAAGGGGCGACAAAGAAGCTGAGAGACGGACGAGAGAGTTATATGTAGTGAGGAGGAGAGAGGTGAAAAGATTAGTAAGAGAGAGTAAGAAGAGAGTGGATGAGGAATTTGAAAGGAATTTGAGTGTAAAGTGGAGGGAATGTAAGAAAATGTTCTGGAAGGAGGTAAAGAGAGCTAGACAGGGTGCCAACGAAGTCGGTGGGGGTTTGAAAGATAAAAATGGTAGATTACTAGTGGAGAAGGGAGAAAAAGTAAACAGATGGAGAGAACACTTTAATGAACTGTTGAACATAGAGAATGAAAGTAATGCAAGTATAAGGTGGCTGGGGAATGGCAGGGAGAAGGAGGGTTGTGAGAAGAGAGGAAGAAATCACAAGGATGGAAGTGGTGGAAGCATTGAAGAAAGTTAAAATGGGGAAAGCCCCAGGAATTGATGGAGTGTGTGGTGAAATGCTGAAGCATGGGGGAGAGATAGTAATAGAATGGATGTGGAAGGTGTGCAGATTGGCTTGGGAGGAGGGTAGAGTCCCAGAGGATTGGAAGTCAGGTATAATTATTCCTCTGTACAAAGGAAAAGGGGAAAAAGCAGTGTGTGGTAATCATAGGGGCATTTGCCTTCTCAGTGTAATAGGAAAAGTATATGGTAGGATACTTATTGACAGAGTTAGGGAAATTACTGAGGAATTAGTTGGAGAAGAACAAGGAGGTTTTAGGAAGGGAAGAGGTTGTGTAGACCAGATATTCATTCTTAGATCCTTAGTGGAAAAGTTTCTTGAGAAGGGCAAGAAGTTATATGCAGCCTTCATGGATCTGGAGAAAGCATATGACAGGGTGGATAGACAAGGTTTGTGGAAGGTATTAAGAATGCATGGGGTGGATGGGAAGTTGTTGAAGGCAGTGAAGAGTATGTATGAGGGTGCTAAGGCTGCAGTGCATGTGGATGGCAAACTGAGTGAATCTTTCCATTTGAAGGTTGGATTGAAACAAGGATGTGTCATGTCTCCATGGTTGTTCAATCTGTATATGGATGGGGTTATAAAAGAGATACAAGGTCGGGCAGTGGTTGTTGGAGTGGCCCTAGAGAGAGAGGGCAGTGTTTGGAAACTCCCTGTCCTGTTGTTTGCAGATGATACTGTATTGTTGAGCGAAGACGAAGGGGAGCTGCAAGCCTTGGTAGATGAGTTTGGGAGAGTGTGTAAGAAACGGAATCTAAAGATGAATGTAGGGAAGAGTAAAGTGATGGTCTTCGAGAGAAGTAAAGCCAGTGAATGTACAGTGAGATAGGATGGGATGGATATGGAGAATGTGAGTGAATTTAAGTACTTGGGCAGTGTGATGAGTAAGGATGGAAGTCTGGAGGGTGAAGTGCTCGAAAGGGTGCAGCAGGGAAGGAAGGTTGCTGGTTCGTTGAAAGCAGCAATAAGAAACAGGGAGGTGAGCATGGAAGTGAACAAGTTGTTACATGACAGTATTGTGATACCAACTCTGACTTATGGAAGTGAAGCTTGGACCCTGTTGGAAGGACAGAAGTCAAGAGTGAGAGCAGTGGAAATGAGTTATTTGAGAGGAGCATGTGGAGTCACATGGAGAGACAGACTAAGAAATGAGGAAGTGAAGGAGCGTTGTGGTGTGGTTGAGGACGTGATGGGAAGCGTTAGGAGAAGCACATTAATGTGATTTGGGCACGTGGAGAGGATGGAGAGTGAAAGACTGACGAGGAGAGTGTATGTGAGTGAGGTGGAGGGGACGAGAGGGAGGAGGAGGCCTAGGATGAGATGGAAGGATGGAGTGGAGAGGTATATGAGAGAGGGGGATGTGAGTTGGGAGCATGGTAGTGAAATGGCAGGGGACAGAGTGACATGGAGGCAATTTGTTTGTGGCCACCCCGTGCGGGATTGAGGCGTCTGGCGATAGATAGATAGATAGATATTATCCTAACCTAATTTATGATATTATAATGTGTTTGGATAAGTTACCATAGGTTAGTTTATGTTAGATTTGGCCAGTTTATGGTTAAAGTTAGTTTAGACTGTGTTAGGTTAGGGTTGGCTTGGGTAAGTTAGGTTAGGTTATTTTTGGTTGGGTTTGTTTATATTGTTAGGTTAGACAATTTAAGTTAGGTAAGACGTGTGTTTGAATAGATACTGTAAGGTTTGGCTTGTAATAGTAAGTACTGAACTAGGCTCATGTTTTGCTGTCTTAAATTAAAGTAAAACCTCGATATAACAGACTTCAGTAGACACGAATTCGCTTTTATCGGACTCGAAGAGCTACTGGACTAAACTCCTATATATTGGAAAAAGTCTGATAAAACCAGAAAGCAGTCCGGACTGCCTGACAACTTCAGCTATGTTCACCACAATATGACAAGTAAAAGACATGTTTTTCTGTGCACAGTACAGTATTATTATACCATTTGATTAATATAGTGAAGGTATAACACAGTACAATACTGCAGTGGTGGTGGAAACCACTGATGCAATCCAGACTAATGTCTGATATATCGGAAAAAGTCCAGATTAGCAGGGGTAAGTCCGGATGTCGCTTTTATCGGAATTTCGCATATTTCAGACTGGCCTGAGCCCTAATTAGTCCGTTATAGTGAGGTCTTACTTTTGGATATCTAGGGACGAATTTATGCATCTTATGGAAAAAAATACTGAACCAAACGGATTATATACGAAGTCTATCTACCTATTGCCAGATGCCACACTCCCGTTATGGGTGGCCATTTGAATTTGAGTTATTTGTTTTATGGGGAGGGGCACTAACCCTCCACCAACCCACTTGTTGACACGTAGGGAGCACGTATGGTTTGGTTATATGGTTGCCACCCAGCGTTGTAAATGGTTTCTTGGCTTACAGGAAAACATTTAGCTTGTCATTCAATGTAAAGCCACCTGAAAAGGAAAGAAAAGCAATAAGAAGTGACAGGAAAGATGGGAGAAATAGGAAGAGATGAGGGCAGGCACAAAAAAAGAATGATAAGGCTAAGGAAGAAGTAGGCAGCACTACATCAAGTGAGTGGATGATGGTTGCCACCACCTACCACTAATATATGCCATCCATAATTTTCTGGACTAATGCTATAGAAATGTGAAAACTCACCATAGCTCCTGTTGGTCACCATCACCCTTGAAATCGTTCCCTTGCACATTGATACACTGGTCCCAGCTCTTCCTTCTTTGCTGGAACACGCCCTGGAAGTCTTTTTCGATGAGAGTGTCAAGCACCACCTGCTGTTCCTTCTGGATGTCCTCAGTGGTATCAAAACAGTGTCCTCTCAGCTTGATCTTCATTTTTGGGAACAGAAACAAGTCACAAAGGGCCTGGACAAGAAGGTTTCATCTTCTGAGATGATTTCAAGAAGCTCAGTGAAGACATAGACACATTGCTGCAGTGAGAGTCCTCTGACATGTCACAAAACCAATTCTCACCTCCTCACCAGTATCGTCAATGCTCCGATGTCGATCCTTGCGGATGAGCTGCTGAATTTTTGCAACATTCTGAGGAGTTGTGCTGGTTGAGAGCCTCCCTGTGTGGTTTTCGTCATCAGCTGATGTTCGACCGGCCTTGAACCATGTCCGCCACTGAAACACCTGTGTCTGACCAAGAGATTGCTCACCAAACACTTGTTGAATAATTATCAGGATCTAGTTTGCATTTTTCCTGAGATTTGCAGAAAATTTGATGCAAAGTCACTTTTCTTTTTTTATATTTATCCGAAAATCGCCTGACGACACATGCAAGAGAGCAAACAAATGAATGTCACAAATCCCCACATCTGCCTGGCTCCTCGGCGCATGACACACTGATTCAGTGGATGTTAGTTCTGCAACATAGAGGCACATCGTGCTACTACAATTCGTTTAGGCATCGTGATCCCTGTCCTGAAAATTCTGGATATCACCTCATATGACTGAATCCAGCACAGTTGCCATTTTTAGCATCCAATAATTCTAAAGGAATTTGGCGGTGACAGAACATAGAATGTCAGTCCTATGTTTCTAGAGGGTTTTGGTGGCAACAGAATGTAGACTAAGTCATTGTAACAGCACTAGGCTGGTACTGGAAGCATCCAGTCTACATTAGGAAACAAATGTGAGAGCAATCAGTAGCTACCTATTGTTTAGTGGTGCAGAGATGGCACTAGGAGGAGTAGCTTGGCACCCATAGTCACACATAGGACTTGCCAGATTTGTGATACAGTATGTGGTTATTTTTTGTTGTTGATCAACCCCAGACCATCTGGCCAAGCAGACCCATCAGCTACAGGCAAGAAACACTACAGGGTTGTCCCATGCAATGACCTGATGTTCCTTTGTGGCTGACACTGCCTAACCCAGGCAAGGTGCAGGGAATAGTGTGGTTTGGTTCCTGGATGAATGCCACATTTGCATCTCTCCATCCAGTTAATAGGGGCACCATAGCAGGCTCCACTTCACTCTATAGTTTGGTTATATTGTTACCAGCTAGAGTTGTAATGGTTTCCTGGGTTATAGGAAAGTATTAGTTTTGTCACTGAGCATAGAGCCACCTGATATGGAAAGGAGAGTAATAAAAAGTAACAGAAAGGGCAGGAAGAAGTAAGATGAGAAGAAGGCAGATGGAAATAAAATGAGAAGGGGGAAGGGAGAAGTTCAGTACTACCATACATCAAGTGAGTGGATGATGGTGTCCACCACCTCATACCTTCAGTTTCGTTTCGTTTTGTTTCGTTTTTGAAGGCTCCAACATGCTTGCATGCGTTGGCCTTGGTCACCTAATGGCGGCTCTCCATGCTGCTTGATCCCTGACAGCCTCCCTGTTCAGTCCCTTAACCCTTAAGTCACACTTAATGACCTCGTCCCATGTCTTTCTCGGTCTGCCCCTCCCAACCCCTCCCCCAATATTAACACTTCTCACCCTCTGTACCCAATTATCATCCCCCATCCTCTCCACATGTCCAAACCACCTCAGCCTACCTCTCCTCATCACAAGACAAATACACTCCAGTCCCATCCTACCTCTCAACTCTTCCATCGTAAACCCAGCCCCCCCAGGCCTTGCACGCAGGGACGCACTGCACATCCACCTAATCATTTGTCATTTTTGTACGTTTAAACCTGCGATATCCTCTTCCTTTACTGCCCAGGTCTCACTACCATACAGCATCACACTCCTAACACATGCTGCATACAAAGACCCCTTAGAACGCAAGGAAAGTCCTCTCAATGTCAGGAGAGGCAACAGCTCCCTGAACTTCTTCCAACCACTTCTCACCCTAGCAACCGAGCTAACTCCAGCCCCACCTCCGGCACATAACATGTCTCCCAAATAATAAAACTCCTCCACACACTCAAGAGACTCACCTGCAAGTTCAACCCTCTCACGCCTACCAATCTCCACCTGCTCTCTCCGACACGCCGCACACATGAAATCAGCATCATCTCGCAGTCTACCTCTAATTCTATTACATCTCTATTGCATCCACTTATCACAAACACTACACAAGATGGAATTACTTCCCACACCCTTGTGGCAAACTGCACATGGCCACTCTCCCTCTCCTCTGATTGTGCTACCACCAACCCTAGATATCATTTACCCTTAAGCCCTTGTACCCCATACCATCTCTCCACTTCTTAAATCTTTCCTCCGCCTCCTTTTCATTCTCTGCAATTAACACCAAATCATCAGCATACAACATATCCCATGGGAGTCCATCTCTGAAGTCACATGAGAGGGCTTAAAGCACCATGATAAACAACAAGGGACTCAAAACTGACCCCTGATGCACATCAACATTCACGGAAACTCATCACTCAAAACTCCATTCACTCTTATCTGGGTGCGAGCACCCACATACCCTAACCAGCCACCATTCCATCCCTAGCTTTCTCATTGCCCACTTCACCACCTCTCTAGGGACTTTGTCAAAGGCCTTTTCCAAATCAGCAAAAATAAAATACAATTCCATTTTCTTTCCAATATATTTCTCCTGAAGCTGTCAAACAATGAATATGGCATCAGTGGTCCCCCTGCCTGGCATAAATCCAAACTGCATCTCATCGATATTCACTCTTTCTCTAATTATACCTTCTAGAACTCTCTCCATTACTTTCATTATCTGATCTAAGAGCTTTATACCTCTGTAATTTCCCCTTTCCAGGGCATCACCCTTCCCTTTGTACACATTTACAATTACACTCTTCAGCCAATCATCTGGGACAACACACTCATATATAATCATATTTATCAGGTCAGTGACTAACCTCACCCCAGTATCTCCTGAGGCCTTCAACATTTCGGCAGTCAACCCAGACACACCTGCCACCTTCCCCACCCGCATCCTGCCTATTGCCTCACTCACAGTAGCAGCGTCAATCAAAGGCCAGGGGCCAAACACTGGATCAGCTGGCTCCAAACCTTCTCTATCCCAATCAAACTCCTCATTCAACAACTGGCTATAATGCTCTCTCCATGCATCTTTAATATCCTCACTGTTCACCACTACCCTTCCATCATCATTCTTCACACACTGCTCACCTACAATGTCCCGATTATCCCTCTTCACCTGATTTGCCACCCTAAAAATCATATTTTACCTTTCTCCATGATTTAGATTATCAAGTAAAAGTCTCTGTGACTCAGACTTCGCCCTGTATACCTCTCTTCTAGCCCTGCGCTTGGCAGCCAAGTACTCGTCCCTGTTACCACCCTTCTTCCATTCCCGGAAAAGCCTTCTTTTCTCCTTAACAGCAGCTTCTACACCCTCATCCTACCACCAAGTTTCTTTATGTCTTTGTGGGCCTCTTGTCCAACCGCATATTGCATCGGTAACTCTCAAGAGGTTGTTCTTAAGGGCTCTATATTGTTCATTAACTCCTCTATCTACGGCTTCCTGTTCAGCCACCACTATCCTCATCTCACTATAAAAGGCATCCCTTACTGATTGGTTTCCCAGCTTCCATATTTTCCTCCTAGGTACATATGCCCTCCTTCTCATCACTCGTTCCTTAAGCACCATGTCACAAATCAACAGTTTGTGCTGCTGCACACACTCCTCGCTTCCTATAACTTTAACATCCCTCATTAATCTCCTATCAACCCTCCTGACCAGAATATAATCTATCTGACCACTATTTCCCCCGGACTCATACGTAATCAACCGGCTGATTCTTTTCCTAAAATGTGTGTTGCACACAATCATGTCCATAGCCTCCCCAAACTCGAGTATTCTTTCCCCTTCCGCATTCCTCACACCATATGTAATTATAATTGCTGTACGTATCTTTGTTCAGGGAGCTGTTGCCTCTCCTGACATTGAGAGGACTCTCCTTACGTGCTAAGGGGTCTTTGTATGCAGCATGTGTTAGGAGTGTGTTCTGTTTGGCAGTGAGACCTGGGCAGTAAAGGAAGAGGATATTCGCAGGTTTAAACATACAGAAATGACAATGATTAGATGGATGTGCAGTGCATCCCTGCGTGCAAGGCCTGGGGGGGGCTGGGTTTATGATGGAAGAGTTGAGAGGTAGGATGGGACTGGAGTGTATTGGTGTTGTGATGAGGAGAGGTAGGCTGGGGTGGTTTGGACATGTGGAGAGGATGGGGGATGATAATTGGGTACAGAGGGTGAGAGGTGTTAATACTGGGGGAGGGGTTGGGAGGGGTAGACCGAGAAAGACATGGGACGAGGTCATTAAGTGTGACTTAAGGGTTAAGGGACTGAACAGGGAGGCTGCCAGGGACCGAGCAGCGTGGAGAGCCGCCATTAGGTGACCAAGGCCGACGCATGCAAGCATGTTGGAGCCTTCAAAAACGAAACGAAACGATCTTTGTTTTAGAAATACTTTACTTTTAAGCCTTGCTGGTTTCTATATATCCTCTGGAAGTACACATTAATCTGTTGATTCCAGGCCAATGACTTATAAAAGTATTACAGTAGTTGTGTTGATGTAACATTAAGTACATTTCCACTAAATAGTCAACTGTTGTTTATGTAATGAAGTGATTTATGATTCAGGCGTGTGGTGAGAGAGCAACTGGACATGCACAAGGCTTCTTGCAGTCAGTTCATCAGAGGAGTTGATGTGGACCCCAGCTAAAAGGTAATGATTGTGCCAAGACTGAGATCTTCATGTTAAAGTTTCTGGCTCTGCCTTTATAAGGTGTTGTATTGTAAACCATTGCTTTGCATGGCTAAAGTATTCCCAGGTTATACTGTGCATTGTGCAAATGGAATCTGCACAAAAAAAAAAAAAAAAAAGCTTAAGAATCCCCCTGTTTTGGTATCGGGGAAAAGTGAATCATAAATTTTCCCAAAGGTCTCTCTTTTGGCTCTTTAAAAAGTTTTCTGTTATCTTCAGTACAGGAATGATTCCAGTATAGTGTGGCTTACTCTCAGACTGTGCCACCATTGATGTTATCCATGTCTCTGATGCACAATAATAAGGTGGCAGGAATTTTGTAGTACATTCCAGAAGTAATATAGCAGTTACAGTGCTTCCTCCAATTTTGCGAGAATATGGTCGACAAAAAACCTCGCAAAATTAAAATTCGCAAAATTCAAACAATTAAATATGTGAAATAAAGGCAAATTGGTCGACATCACCTCAAGGTAAGCACTTTTTCCCACTCTTTCTCTCGACTCTGCCTCTTAATTTTACGATGATAAATGAAACAAACACGAACTGATGTACTGTACAGTGATATTAATGAGAAAACATCGTAGGTAAGAAACATTTAAAAAAAAAATGCATTTACACTGATGTAAAGATTGGCTTGGTGTACGGGACTGGTGGCGGGGCGAGGCTTGGCTACTGTCGCCCTGCGGGGCCTAAGTCATCACTATCACTGTTGGCAGATATTTCCACATCTTGCTGTGTTTTTTCTGCCTCTCTCATGAATCCTTAAAAGTCAGAATCGTCACTGAGGTCATCAGAATGAAAAAGGTTAGGGATTCTAAGATCGCTGGCTGCTTGGGGAGGGGTGGCAGGATGGCTGGTCGATGGGGCAGGGTCTCTTGGGGTTCTCTTGAATTTTGTGATTAGAGACTGCTTCCTGTTGTTAACCCCATCTCTGTGGAGGTCAGCATAAAAGCGAAGCGGCCGAGAATTAATGATGCATAACCTGGCCAATATTCTCGCCGTCATTGACCAGCTGAAATAAACCATCGTGAACAACGAATGTGACAATTTAGGGCTCAGCAATCATGCCATGGTGTTGACAGGGCCCTTCGTTTTTATGCTGACCTACACAGAGATGGGGTTAACAAGAGGAAGCAGTCTCTAATCACAAAATTAACCCCAAGAGACCCTGCCCCATCGAACAGCCGTCCTGCTACCCCTCCCCAAGCAGCCAGCGATCCTAGCATCCCTAACCTTTTTCATTCCGATGACCCCAGTGACGATTCTGACTTCGAGGGATTCATGAGAGAGGCAGAAAAAACACAGCAAGATGCGGAAATATCTGCCGACAGTGATAGTGATGACGCAGACCCCGCGGGGCCACAGTAGCCAAGCCTCGCCCCGCCACCAGTCCCGTTAACCACGCCAGTCTTCACATCAGTGTAAATGCTTTTTTTTTTTTTTTTAATATTTCTTACCTATGATGTTTTCTTATTAATATTACTGTACAGTACATCAGTTCATGTTTGTTTCATTTATCATCGTAAAATTAAGAGGTAGAGTCGAGAGAAAGAGTGGGAAAAAGTGCTTACCTAGGAGTGAAGCCGACCAATTTGTAGTCAGCAATGCCTCACTCACCACTGAACCTGTGTTTAAACCCCTTCCTTTTGAGGAACTGGCATAGCCACCCATTCGATGCTTTGAATGGTTTTGTTGGAGGATTAATGGCTTTTTTAAGGCACGTGTGATAGAATATCTTTGCCTGCTCCCTTATATGGCGCCCATCTAATGCAATCCCTTCCTCTTCCTTTCTTTGAATGTAGTGAGCAAGATATCTTTCCATTTTTATTATTACTTCTTTGTTGTCCACCAGCATTCTACCATCAAATTGAGCACCTCCATAGTTATTTGCTGCTTGCTTGATTTGTTCACTGTTCTTTAAAATCATTCTCACTGTCAATTCACCAACACCAAACTCCTGACCAATAGCAGAATTACCTTCACCTGCTCTTTTCCTTTCAGTCATTTTCAGTTTGGTCTCCAAAATTATTTTCTTGTTCTTCTTACCCATTGGCGCCATGATAACACTCATGCAAGGTTAGACAGCTGGGGTATTGCGAGGAGCACCACGAAATTGTGAGGGTCAGTGACCTTGGTTGGAAACAGGTGCAAACAAACGTGGCGGGGCGGCAGACCACTGAACTAGGAGGCTCAGTATGCCCAATGAACCATGGCGTCGTTACTCGGGGTGGCAAAATAGTGCGGGAAGACGACTCTCCCACCACTCGACCTCGCAAAGTGTGTGATCAGTCGCAAAGTTCATAAATGTTAAAAAATACATGACTTTTGGAACTACCTCGCAAAATTGGTGAATCGTAAAGTTAAAGTTCGCAAAGTTGAAGGATGTACTGTACTTGATGATTACTCATGGAAGGAACATCACATTTTAAGGGTTAAAGATGTACTGATCATGAATTTCGCAGTAAAGTTATATTAAATGTTAATTAAATTGTATTTTTTGTTTATAACACTTCATGTTGTACACAGAGATTTGCAAACCAGCCCTTAATAAGACAAAGACAAAGCATTTTTTTCTTCAGCTGTTTTTACATACATTTCCATATGTCTTTTAGTGCTCAGCAAATTGAATAACCATAAAAATGAATCAGAACTTTTTTTTTTTCCCACATTGCAGAAATGAGCTCCATGCAAAGTTCGAGTTCACTGGACAGTGTTATTAAGTTGATGGAGGTGCTGGTCTAATGGCAACCATTGTTCCAGGTACACAGCTGAAGTCAGAGCAGTAAAGCAGTTGTAAGCACTGTCGTCATTAGGGTGCTTCCTGAGTAATGGATGATAAGTATAAAACAGGACTGAGGGCACATCTTATGTTGTGTTAGCACATCTAACAAGAGGTACCTCAGCCAACAACTTATGGGTTATTATCCATGTAGTGTCCTGTTTTTTCCCACAAAGGAGATGATCTTGGATGATTTACCTGGTGTGGTATCCTTTGCAGTATCTGTTGCTGCAGAGACAGTAGGTAACAGCTGTTGAAATAAGGAAGACATTTGTAATATCAGTCTGAATTGACAGCTTGACTCAGCAGTGATGGCCTGTGTGTTTAAAGTTATGGTTCAGAAATATTCACGTGTGTTAGCAATATTTAATCCTTTGGTCGTGTTAGATGACTGTGGTCACCCTACTGATTATTCTTTGTGACACGTCAGGCGACATCAGTCCACAGCCGAAAAGAAAACATTTGCATCCACACATCTGGGTTTTTGTATACAGTCAGTTTTCATTTCACGTATGCCAGCAAACACTGTACATGTGTTTAGTGTATATATACAAGTGAAAAACCTTGCTTGAAGTAAATAATCTCATCATTATAGCAAAATTAGAGAATAGAAAAAATTATTTTTGCATTTTTTCTCAGAAAATTACAATTTTCTTGTACAAATACAGTAAATTTTGATTTCTCTTATGTGCCAACAAACAGTGTACATGTGTCTAGTGTAGATGTACAGGTGAAAAACTTTGCTTGACTTAAATAATCTTTTCATTATTACATAATTACACAGTAGCAAAAATAAATTATTTTTGCATTTTTTCTCAGGGAATCACAATTTTCTCATAGACTTAGGTGCTTTTTTTTTGCCATTATCACACACAAAAAATGGAAGCTTCATGGTCATTTCCTGTTGGAAAAGTAACAACAAAGTTATAATTAGTACATTTATTTTTTAGGAAATTAGGCCGTGTAATGATAGGTCACGGCCAAAGGGTTAAAGGAATAATAGTCTGTATTGAAATTTTATGCTTTTTATGAATTTACAATTATTATCCAGTAATAGTGATGAATTTTTGACAGTTATTGTTCATTGTAATGAGAGCATTTTATGACTGAGCATTGGTACATTGAAGGTAAGTCATCCCATTGGTGGTGGACAGTAAGATTAACACCAAGGTAGAGTAACTGAAGTATGGTGGAAGTTGAGGGAGGTGGAAGGAATGATATAATGGAAGTGGTAAAGGAACAACCAAATGTAAAGTCAGAGTGTGAGGTGGGTGACAAAATATTGGGGGTGGTAAAGGAAGAACCAGCTGTACAGTCAGTGTGTGAGGTGGGTGACAAAATATTGGGGTTGGTAAAGGAAGAACCAGATGTACAGTCAGAGTGTGGTGTGGGTGACAAAATACTGGGAGTGGTAAAGGAAGAACCTGATGTACAGTCAGAGTGTGAGGTGGCTGACAAAATATTGGAGGTGGTAAAGGAAGAACCAGATGTTTATTTAGAATGTGAGTTGGGTAACAGATTAATGGAAGTGGTAAAGGAAGAACCAGATTTAAAGTTAGAGTGTGAGGTGGGTGACAAAATGTTCATCATTGACAATGAGATTGTCCTGGATACAGTGTCCTCCGCTGAAGTTAAGCAGTTCAGATGTTTTGAGTGTGAGAAAGCATTTCATTATAAGGCAAGTCTTATCCGACATGCACTTGTTCATTCGAAAGTGAAGAATTTTAAATGTGATGAATGTGGTAAACGATTTACACAGAAGGCTAGTCTCACTGATCACCTGTTAATTCATTCAGGAGTGAAGAATTTCAAGTGTGATGAATG
>JAGKTI010020003.1:5698-16618 GCA_018397915.1 Birgus latro | reverse complement strand
ATTCGAGTCCCAGAGCTCTATTTAATCAGTCCAGTACGATGACTTTTATATACAATTACTTTTTTTTATATTCTTGCTCCTTCCAGGTAATTTAATATATTTTAGGAGTGACCCCTGGTACTATAACGTGTTTAAGACTGCATCTAACCCTACCAATTCCATAAATCAATCCCACCATAAATAAAATCGTCTACAGATAGCATTACTCACTCAAATGTCACAGGATGCAAGGGTCCAATAGAATCTATGTTTATTCTTGTATCAAATATCCATTAGCAAAATCACTTAAAATTATGTTCGACTTGTTAGTAAATCTCTTGACATCACAATGCTCATCTAGGCAACATCTCTGACACTTCCCATCTTGCTAATACCTCCCAACATTTTAAATCTCTCTCTCTCTCTCTCTCTCTCTCTCTCTCTCTCTCTCTCTCTCTCTCTCTCTCTCTCTCTCTCTTTCCTGCTCGTGAATCACTTGAGGTTTTAGCCCTCCTCGAAATCACTTCTGGAATTACTGTCCTCATCTACGTAAGAAAAGTGGCATTTTTGCTCTCGTTTGGTATTCTGAATTTCTAACGCACTCTGAAATTTCCAACATTACTCTCGACCTGCCAGTAAATCGCTTAAAATCACAAGCTCATCTCGGTAAATCGGACGTGTTATTTCTCATCACAGTAATATTTCCCACATTTTATCTTTCACTTACACTAAAAAAAATTCTTACACAATTACAGTTCTCTCAGTAAATCTCTTTATTATTACGGCCATCGACGCAAAATCTCTCACAAGTTAGCCGTCATTTTCTTAATACCAAAGCTGTTTTTATTCTTGTTTCGATATTTACCTTTTTCATCTTGACAGTGTTTGCCTAAATATAACGCTCGAGGACAGTAAAGTTCAGTGATCAAAATAAATCGCCGAGGATGATGTGTTCCGGTATTTCCCAAGTCTGAGAGCGTACGGCTGTTAACCCCTTCAGCCCAAGACGTAATCATTATTCAATTCTTGTTCCTACCAGACGATTTTTTCAGCTTAGGAGAGTACAGTAGTAATGAAGGGGTTAATGACAGCCACCAATATATCGAAAAACGGAAAAATCTCAGTAATATAAAAAAGATGGTAAGAGTAATACGGAAATGATGCTCTTGGGGTGAAAGAGTTAAGACAGTGCAAAATAAGTCGCAGAGGGAAAAATGCTACGATACCTCCCATGTACGCGAGAACACGGCCGGATATAAGCCTGCTGTCGCTAATGCCTCTCACACTTCATAGCTGCGTCTGGCCTGGCCTGGGGTTGACGTCCTTCTTGATGGGCGACACACACACACACACACACACACACACACACACACACACACACACAAGAGCACCTCCGGGAGCAGAGCATCCATGTGCAACCCTACACCGTTTCCTGGTCCAGTCACCCATGGAGCAGAAGCCTACCCCACCCACAGGCTCCTCCCTCTATACTTCTTTTACTCCAACTTGGCCTAAAACTGCCATCTCCCCATCGTTAATCCTGACTTATAGCATTAAATCAACACTAGAAGTGAGTACTAGAGTTGTTCCCACGATGAAAGGGCTAATGATGACGGTATTGAAACTATCAACTTCCCAGGACTTCCGCTAAGTGGCTTGGTGATAATTTTGCACGCTGCACCTCACTATCCTCTCGTAAGTTATTGATGCTAACTATGGCGAAACTAAAACAAATATATAAAGATTAACAGTTACTACTACTGCTACTACTACTACTACCGTGCTAGAAATAACAATAATAATAATACGGCAATAATAAATAATAATAATAATAATAATAATGATGACTAATCATCATCATTAATCTATCTACAACCAGACGCCTCAATCCCGGAAGGGGTGGCCACGAAGAAAACACCTCCATGTCACCCTGTCCTTGACAATCAGGTATCCCTGCCTCCATCCCACACCATCCTCATTCATATACCTCCTGCTCATACTCCACATCACCCTCGGTCAGCCTTTCACTCTCCCTCTACCTCGCTCACATACGCTGTCCTAGTGAGTCACTCTCTTCACTCCATATGGCCAAATCATTTCAGGGTTCACCTAACACTTTCAAGCACATTCATATCAACACCAAAACGCTCCTTAACACTGTCGTTCTCTCTCTCGCTCTCTCTCAACGTACCTACAACCCCCTTTCCCTATTTTTCCCTTCTATGTACCCTACTTATCTACGTCCCTTCACCTAGGATCCAAAACCAATTAAAAAGTACGAAAATAAAAAATGGCTGACAGTAAAAAGGGTGATGGGGGCGCCAAACCCGATGGCCCCCCTGCAGGCGGCGCCCCCCAGGGACCACCCCCTGGCGGTAACCTGCCCCCGCCCCCCCGCGTGGATCCGCCCGAGAGTAAGCAGAAGAGCAGCGTCGCCCCGTGGATGGCGCTGATGGCAGGGCTGGTGTGCTGCTGCTGCTGCTGCTGCTGCATCTCCTGCTGCCTGGCGGTCGCGGGCATCACGGGTGCAGGATCGAGTTTAGGGATAGCAGCGGCGGGGAAGGGGGCAGAGGGGGAAGACAAATGAAGAGAAAAGCGACGAGGGGCGAGGAGGGCTTGAGGATGACCAGTCCCCCTGGCCGACCTCACTGACGTTCCTCTCACACGCTGTCTACTCTTTTCTTAATTTAACATTCTCATACATACAATTAATATTGTTAACTTATTTCAACATTATCATTTTCACCTCATCCTTATTTCCCACTTAAAAAACTGGATGAGCTAAAATAAGGCAACACAAAATGAAACAGCATAACTAAGGGGGACCTATCAACTGCCCACAATCATTCACACACACAAAATACCCAAACCTTTGCTATTCTAACAAAAAAAAAAAAAATCCTTTTTTTTGTTACTGTTTACTGCATTTTCGCAGTCTTATTTATGGATATTCGCATTTACATACACACAAAATGTGCCCACTATCGCTCATCATCATCATCATCTTCTCAACCTTCATTCCCACCTGAGAGCTTGGATGAATTAAAATACAGAAACAAAGAACGAAAATTCATAACAGTGGATATTACAGAAATAAAAATAATAGGGCTACAAAACTAAAACAAGCATTTGCCAAAAAAGTGTGGATGGCCTTTTTTTTCTTTCAATCAAGGATTCTGAAGCTTTGAATGTTTGGATTAGTGTGTGTGTGTGTGTGTGTAGCTGTTCTACCAATGTTACTGGTATTACACAAACCAAGGTGCCTTCACGTGGTGGCATCGATATAATCAGGTACAGCCACTGTCCGGTTATACAAGCGTCCCTCAACTCCCCCCCAATTCCCCCCAAAGAGGATGGTGGAATGGAGAAGGGCAACTATAGCCTGCATTCCACTAAGCTCACGTTTCAGATGTACTTGGACCTACGACTTCTGATTGTTTTTTTTTTTTTTTGCTACCTCCAGACGCTTTTACTAAGCTTGGGAAAGAATCTGAAGAGGAGGAGTTTGGTACACCCTTCATTAATCCATTCATAGGCTGAGTAAAATGGTCTGTTGTTGTTGGCAGTAGTAGTAGTTATAGTAGTAGTTGTTGGAGGAGGAGGACCGGTGGCAGTAGAAGTATAGTACTAATTAGTAGTTGAAACCCCAGGCTCATCTGACTCTGAACCTGGTAGACTGCAGGTTTAAGCTCCTCTTCCACAGTCCACCATCCTCATTTCGTGGGACGGGAAGTAAGCGAGCGGCGGGCGTATCACCAGGCAGCTGAACCCCCTCGATCTCACCAGTGCTACCACAAGGCGCCGTCCCTCTCCACCACCTCCGTCGGTAGTCAAAAAATAAAATAAACGTCCTCGAGATGAAGGGGCTACGTACGACTGGGCTACTCTAAGAAGGAAAGGTATCGCAGAAAGACGTAGTAATATTCCAAGTCCGTAGCACCCTTTCCTTAGCGATTTATTATGCCTTTACTGTGGTATTTTTGTTTAAGATTCATATATTTAGCATCTACATAGCCTTCTTCAGTAACGAACAGGAGGATATCGTGAAATACGCATAGTAATTCGCTGAAGGGGATGTGCTACGAAGTCTCCCATACGACCTAAAATACGGTCCTCTGGGGTGTTCTCGTGGGTGTCTCTGACTGGCGTTATGTGGGCACTAAACCCCAACCATTCCTCGGATATAAAACTGGGATAAGGTGGCAGATACACTCAGATATAAACCCTTGTGGACCCAGCTACAGAACCTTAACCTCCGCAACAGCCAACGTCTGGAGCACCGAACGTTGCCACCCAATATATTACATGTATGGTTTCTTGCGTTACAGGAAACCATCTGAACTGTCACTAGGTTGAAGCCAACACTATATCAAGTGAGTGGATAGTGGACGTTTCCACTTACCACACTGGAATAATCACTACATACCGTACCGAAACTGTGTTTATCATCGGCAAACAATAGTTTTCGACCCACCTCAGGAGATAGAATAATAAATAGATACGACTAAACAAGCAAATATATATTAACAGAGAACTATATAGTGAATCAGATGGCTAAATAACTAGAAAGTGATATAGAAAATGAGGAGGAAATCCCGTAGAGTGTTTACATTAGAAATCTGGCGTGCTAACCCCGTCGAGTTTCCTGAGCTTGTGTACCAACGGACCCAACCACCCCACAACGACGCCATCGATCCATCCACGATAACGCTCTGAACACAACGCTGGCTCTACGTAGTCTACTTCGGTCTTTCACGTTCTTTTTGGTCTTTTTCTCCTCCAAACGCCATTACTCTTCCTTCACAAATCTTCATTCCTTCAAACATATCCACTTCTTCAAACATGTTCACTCCTTCAAACATCCTCCTCCTCCTCTTTACGTAACGTCGGATATCCATAGTCTGTTTCTGTCTTTAGGGCTCTCTCTGTGTTCATCTTTACATACCGATCAGGCTCTTTGCATAGTTACACCTGGTTAACCGCTGAAACTGACACTTCTCTTTTTCTGTTCTTGTTATCTCCAAACGATATATCACTTTTAACCCAACGCTGATTCTTCACAGTCTACTTAATTTTGTGGCTATGCCTCATTTTCGGTACTCTCCTCTACCTTCAACAGACCGCTGTGTGTGTATTGTTAAGTTGACGTTACATTACATTACGTTACGTTAAATTAGGTTGTATTTGTACCATTCCCAGTCTTCCTCTCCTCCTTCAACCATTAGTTTTTACTGTTCCCATTTCCTGGCGCTTGTATTCAGTTTGAGCAAGATTATATTCAGTTTAAGAGCGAGTTTCACTGAACCTTGCATTCTCCATGTGCTTAATATACCTCATCCAATCATCTCAATACTCGTTCTTTGTTTACTCATCCTCAGGACATTTACACGTGAATTCTTATTTTCACAGAACTAGATCAGCGTACTGCATTCCTCAAAACTACTCCTACGTCTATCTTAACCAGGAAAGTCTGCCCCAAAGCCATATCTACACTACAAACGATCGAAGCCTGATAATCTGTAACTGACGAGGTGCTGTTCACTTAGGCCTACCCACAGACTTCACCCTCCCTCCCTCGCCCTTCCTCCATTTATCCCCTACCCCCCCTTCTCTCCCTCCCACTCCTTCCCTTCCGTCCCCTACTCCCTCTCTCCTTCCCTTCCGTCCCCCTCTCTCTCCCTCACCCCCCATTCTTTTTCTTTCTCCCTCTCCCACAGCCCCCCCTCTTCTATTATTCTCCATCACCCACTCCCCGCCTCCTACGCCCCTCGTTCCCTCCCCTCCTCCTCCCTCTCGCGCCCCACCAACACACACTCACAGAATCAACCCTTGGGATTCATACTACACTAANTATTATTATTATTATTATTATTATTATTATTATTATTATTATTATTATTATTATTACTATTACCGCTACTACTACTACTACTACTACTACCACTACTACTAAACTACGAGTATACAGTCAGGGACAAAAGTTGAATCACTACTCCTGTGCATCTACTTTACACTATTAGCATGTCTGACAGTGCCTCTCTACCACACCATATGAAACAGAATCACCTACAGGCAGAGAAACATACGAGACTTCTCTCAGGTTAGGAATATTAAGTAGATGGGGGAAGTGGGGAATAAGAGGTAGAAATACTTGGCGAAATTTTGTGCTCGACCATACCTTACAATTTGCTAATGCTGTCTGGGGGATACAATGTTGATATTACGAAAACGACAATTTCGAGATTATGAACTTTTCTGGTTATTACGTCCTCCTGCGCCACACACACACACACACACACACACACACACGCACGCACACAGACCCTGGTGTGAAGGTGATGTCACTGAGCTCACGGAAGATCATTCGTGTTGACTTATTGCTTATTCTAATGAGACGGAGTGGCTCGTCATGGCTCATAGAAACGACTGTGCGTGACGATTTTCACTCATAAGATTTCACCCCCTTCACAGATTCTTACCGGCACCCTCCATCGCGTCCACCGCCCAGAATTACAGTGACACAGGGGACTTGCTATAGTAATAAAATTCATCACACGTCACGGAGACTGTTTCATTCTGGCCATCCACGAACAACTTTATTCGGCTTAGACCAATTAGACTAAAGGAATCAAATGCAACCTCCACAGACGCCCTGACTGCGATGACGACTTATATGCAAGTTCTCGTTGCCCCCACACGACTCTGTTTGGTGATTAGAAAAATAACCTACTCGAGCCGGCAAGGAGGTAGCGAGGGAGGTGTGAAGGGGAGGGATGGGTGGTGGTGGTGGTGGTGGTGGTGGTGGTGAAGAGGAGAAGAAGGAGAGGGGAAGGAGAGGAAAGGAGAGGAGGAGGAGAGAGAAAGAGGTCTGGGAACCATGACCTTGAGTAACTCAGCCCTCCTGCCCCTCCACACACACACACACACACACACACACACACACACACACACACACACACACACACACGCACACACACACACATACAAACAACTTCCCTCTCCCTCTCATCCACCTTGTCTTAATGTACGGTATGTGTGTGGGGGAGGGGGCTCGTTTCACTTCTATTATCCACTGTTCACTCTTTTTCCTTCCTATTCCTCTCCTCCAACTCGCTACCTCCTCCCACACTCCTAACCTGAGCTTCTTAATTCCTCCCATCCTTCTGTCCACCTCACCTTTCCCTTTGCTTTCATTTCCTCAAACCTTTTTTACTCTTCCTCACACTTTCTTCTCAAAGCTTTTCTCTTGTTTTCCCTCTTCTCACTTAAGAATTCCCCTACGATCTTTTCCTACCTCTCTATCTCCCTCTCCCTGTATACATCCCCCTTCCTATCTCTCTCCCTCTCCCTGTATACTTCCCCCTTTCTATCTCTCTCCCTCTCACTGTATACTTCCCCCTCCCTATCTCCCTCCCTCTCCCTGTATACTTCCCCCTCTCGATCTCCCTCCCTCTCCCTGTTTAAGTCTTCTCTACTTTTCTTCTTTCCTCTCTCTAAGGCCTTCTTCTTCCCACCTACCGATCTCTCTCCCTCTTATTTTCCACTCTCTCTCTCTCTCTCTCTCTCTCTCTCTCTCTCTCTCTCTCTCTCCGGATTTTCCCCCTCCCCACTTCACTCTTCTCTCCTCTTTCCTCCTCTGCCCGTCCTCCAGTTCTTATCAGCCACAACACTAAGCCTTGTCAGTCTAACAGGAAGCGACAGACACACACCACCCCTCTTGTCTTATCTCCCGACAGGATAAGACGCGATGATAGCATAGTCACAGTACACAAGGACGTAACGGGGAAGGACAGCGGGGGGTGTAAGAGTGTACTGCCACGGACAATGGTTCAGCTGTTTGTTTGCAATACTATGTACGTCTAATACCGAAATACGGATATTATTATTAATATTACTAGTGTTGTTGTTGTTGTTGTTCAGATCAGGGGAAGCGTTTTCGAACTGAAGGGGTTCGATCTCATTAACCCCTCTCCCTAACCTGAAGAAAATCGTTTGGTGGTGGCTTGAGTATTAAAAAAAAACGAAAAGGTAGAAATGGTCAAAGAGAATTATCTACGACCAGGGAAACACACCACACCTCTCTCAGCTTAGGAATATCAGCCCGTAGAGGGAAGCGAGTGGTAGGAGAGCTGATACGGTGAGCTTTTATCTGACTACACGGCTCATTGACTTTCTTTTTATTCATCTCTTTATTCTTTTGTTTATTTTACTACATTATCTATTTATTTCGTCTGGCGCATCAGTAACGTACAGTCTTGAATTTGTGTACATGGCGGTGAAATACCTCAGGGTTACTTTTGTGAAGGACATCTTTCACAGGATGCAGGGTCAGATAACAGGAAGACAGGCTGGTACATAAATATATATAAAAAATAAATAAATAACATGTACGCACGAGACAGAGAGGGAGACAGAGACATGATAGACTTGAAGGTCATCCAATCGTGCCCCCTCATTCCCAGTTGTCTCCGTTAGGCTGTACAGAATCGCCTGACCGTAGCGCAATAAAAAATGAAACCAAGCGGGATGAAGGGATAAATACTGCTACTCCTTCATTACAAGATATCTGCCTTACGCTGAACAAAATAATAATAATAATAATAATAATAATAAAATAACTCAACAATAAGACGCAATTTAGACCAAGGACACCAAGAAATAGGTCAGTCACTCACCTCGGAGTTGTAGCAGCTGGGCAGGTTCGGCGGTGTTGCGTTTCGCCCCACATACGATGGCGCCGGATCAACAGGATGGGCCGGTTGGGTGAGTGTATTAGGCGGGGAAGGGCTGCAGTATTTGTGGTAGTGGTGGTGGACTGGGGAAAAAACGAAAGGAAAAATAATAAACAATGGAAAAAGAGGAAAGGTTAAGGTCGGTTCTAGTCACATTAAAAGTGAAAGTATAGTTCCCGGGAAAAAATCGACTCACCTCATTACAGCCAAGAGAGAGAAAGGTGAAAGTATAGTTGCTAAAAAAAAAAATCAATTCACCTCATTACAGCCAAGAAAGAAACAATGATGACTTTCGAAATACCCTGATACGACATTAAGAGACCAGCCAACTTTTCAGAATACAATGTAAGCGTTCCATAACCGTTTGAGTAAAGGAAGAATCGCTGCTATTGTCCGCGATTGTAGGTCATCATAAAGTGGGAAAGAGGAAATGGGTCATCCCCTTATTTCACAGCAAATGGGTCAGGTTGAGCGAAGAGTTGTGTTTCGGCCAACAATCGCTGGTGCCGGACTGACGAGCTGGGCCGGTTGTGTGTGAGTGCAAGGCGGGACGGACCCCTGTAGTGGTGGTGGTGGTGGTGGACTGAAAAAAGCGGTGGGCAAGGTCAGCCACATAGTCACGGGTCACAGGGGATAGGTAGAAGAGAGAGGACCAGGAAGGAGTGAGTTAGTGAGGGAATGGAGTGGTGAGGGAAGTGCGGGAAGGGGGAGGAAGTGAAGGGGAGACGAGATGGGGTACGAAAAGGGTACGGAGTGAAGGATATTAGACTAGCAGTGTGAAAAGAATGAGGAGAAAAGGGATACTGTAGGGAAGGAGGGAGTGGGAGAGCTTAAAAGAGAGAGGGAAGGACTGGTGGTAGAGGTGTGGTAATGGGAGAAGGGTTAGGGACGGAATGAAGATGAAACAGGGAGAAGGTAATAAAGGGTATCCGAGAAAAGAAGGAAAGCGAAGGGGACCGGGAGAGAAGGGAAATAAAGAAGGTTCCAAACGTGAAGCAAGGGATGGAGAATGAATACAGGATTTATCTTACGAAGGAACGCGAACAAGGAAAGCGAAGACAAGAACGGAAAGAAGGGAAGGTGAGATGGAGTAGGCGAACTGCTATAGAGTTGCAGGTTATGAAGAAGGTGGAGCATGAAAGTTCCGAATGTGTAAGAGAGGGAGGACGATTACAAAATTTACCTTGAGAAGAAACAAGGACAAGGATAATATGAAAGGAAAGGGGTAGTGGGTGAGAAAGGGAAGGTTAGATGGAGCTGGTGGAGTGCGATAGAGTGGCAGGTTCTCAGAGGGATATACGCTTCAACTGTGGGAAGGAAGACGGCATGGGTTACGGATGTGGGAGGAGAGGTGCAAGGTGAGAGCAGAAGAGGAGGAAAGGGGGAGGAGAAGGGAGAGAAAGAGGAGGGGAGGGGAGGGGAGGGGAAGGAGGCGGGAGAGGTGTTGGATGAAGGAAGGGGAAATTGAAGGATGGGGGGAAAATGGCTGTGGGAAGGTGAAAAGTAGGTGTGACCGAGGGGGAGGATGTAGCGTGGGAGGGGGAGGGAGAAGAAGGGGTTATAAGAAGGTATGATGGAAAGGTGAAAGGAAAAGTGAGGGAATGATGAGAAATGGGTGTGAGGATGAGGATAGTAACTGCGACAAGTGAGGAGAAAAGGGACAGGCACAAGAGGGAGGAAAGTTGTGAGAGAAGGGAAGTAGGATATGAGAAAGTATGAGGGAGAGGTGAGGGAGCAGAGGGGAAAGGAGAGAAAATGAGTGATAGGCGAGAGAACAGAGGAAGAGGGGGGGATGAAGCGATCAGGGGAGAGAGGGGGGAGGGAAACTATGATGGGCGAGAGGGATATGAGAAAGAGGAGGTGAGAAATGTGAAACAGAGGCGCGGATTTGAAGGAAGATGGGGTAAGGAAGAGAAGCAGGCGTGAGAATAGGGAAGGGGAGAGTGCTGAGGGATGGAGAGTGGAAGGGAACTGTGCGGGGAGAGAAGGGGAAAATATGGGAGGGGAGGGAGGTCGGAGGGAGCGTTGTGAAGGGCGGGAGGCGCGTATGGGAGGGTGAATGGACTGACCGATAAAACAATAATAATAACAATAAACTTCCTCCCACACCCCGTTAGACCACTCTCTCTTTCCTCTTTTCTGCAACACCGGCCGGTAAAAACACACACACACACACACACACACACACACACACACACACACACACAGA
>JAGKTI010020002.1:0-16618 GCA_018397915.1 Birgus latro | reverse complement strand
GAGAGAGAGAGAGAGAGAGAGAGAGAGAGAGAGAGAGATCAACTTGACACATAATTCTGTTAACTCACATGGACCGTGAATCTGTGTGAAGGCTGTATGTTAATAGGCTGCTCCCTTTCTGTTGGTACGTATCTGTAGAACTCAGTGCGGTTGTGGTACCACTTGAGAGAATAGAGACGGGTTGCACGGAGGTCATAGAAGCAACTAAGATTAGCTTGCCCTCCTTCCCAGGCGTACTGCGGCACCTCAACACCACGCAGAAGGTCCCCCAGGTGTCCCATGCCACACGTCACACCTGAGGAACACAACAAGGATCGTACTTAAAATCTGGATGTCTTGCCTTGCCAACCAAGTATACAGTGGTGTTTCCTCTTCACGCAAAAGGCCTTCCAGATGTTGCACACCACATGTCACATCTGTGGAAGGCAAAAATGACCTTGCATAATCGCAGAAAACTTGAACAGGTTAAGTTATTTAGCATCAAGAGGTAGATGTCGTATGAGGGGCCCTGGCTCTCGTTTTAATGCACATTGTACATTCTCCACAATAAACAAAAACTTAACCAGATATGGAAAAAGCATACGACAAAGCAGACAGAGAAGAATTGTGAAAGGTTTTGCGTATGTACGGTGTAGATGGAAAGCTGCTACATACCGTCAAGAGTTCTTATGATGGTAGTGAGGCATGTGTAAAGGTAAATGGACATCTAGGTGATTCGTTCACGATCAGTGTGGGTGTGCGACAAGGTTGTGTGATGTCCCCATGGTTGTTCAATGTATATATGGATGGGGTGATGAGAGAAGCGAAAACACGAGTAATGGATAGAGGGATGGCATTGGTAATGATTGGTGATGGATGGAATATCTCATATTTGTTGTATGATGATACTGCAATACCACTTCCAAATACCGGAAATGAGCTTGGTAGACTTGTGCAGCGTTTTGCTGATGTCAATGAACGTCGTGCCTTGAGAGTAAATGTAGGTAAGAGTAAAGTGATGGTAATCGAGAGAGACGGTGACTCACAGTGTGATGTTACAGTGAGTGGAGTGAAACTGGAATTGGTGTGAGAGTTCAAATGCGAGTACCCGGGTACAGTGATAGAAAAGAGAGGAAAACCGTGCAAAAGAAGTGGAAAGTAGAGTGACACAAGGAACGAAGGTAGCTGCTGCTATGAAGGCCTTGATAAGAAAGAAGAGATAGAATGCTGCAGCTGCGCGAGGCTTACATGAAGGAGTGTTAATGCCAACTTAAACATATGGATGTTAGACTATGGTGTGGTATGAAAATGAAAAGTCAAAAGCAAGAGCAGTGGAGGTGGGACTGCTTAGGAATGTATGTGGAATACAGAGAGTGGATAGGATAGGAAATACTGTGATTCGTGAAAGATGCGGAGTGAGGAAGTCAGTGGACACCAGAACCAAAGAGAGTGTATTGAGATGGTATGGTCATGTGTCGAGAATGGATAACAACAGAGTGGTGAAAAAGGTATATCTGAGCGAATTCGGAGGAGGGAGGAGGCGAGGTAGGCCATGGAGAAGGTGGAGGGATATGGTGGATGAGTGTGTGGGGAAGAGAGGTATGGATAAATCAGTGAGGCTAGGAGACTGACAAGAGATCGATCTGGCTGGATGAATGTTGTGAGAAGAAATGCATGATCAGGGATTTGGCACCCTTTTTTAACTTGACAGCGTTCGGATTGACTCTATCGGATACGTTTATGTGAAGCTACAGAATGTGTTGAAAGTCTGGCGGATCAAATAGAGCCAGGATTCCGGGGGTTTCAATGATGAGTGATTGGAACCGTGGCCCACTGAACTGGGCAAACTTGGGGTGTTTGGACGTTGCCGCTCCTCACCCTGCCCTAGAGGAAGAAAGGAAGTTCGGAAGATGATGATGATGATGATGATGATGATTAACCAGATATTCCACGCCAAATGTTATATCTGAGGAAGACAAAGGGGATCTTATCTATATGCAGGAATCTTGAAAAGGAATAGTTACAGTATCTGTCAGTGTAGGTCATACTAATCTGACTTACTCTCTCCCTCAGGGGAATAACGGTACATCTACACTGAGCAGCAAGTCACCCAGATGTCCCATTCCATGCATCATGCCTGAGGGAACAATACAGTATCTATTCTCAGGACACTTAAATCTATCTATAGCCAGACGATATAAACTCATAAGGGGTGGCCATTTGTCACTGAGTTTCTTGCTTTACGGTAAGGTGCACTAACCCTCCGCCAATTGACAAGTAGGGAATATGGTTATGTGGTTACCACCCAGGGTTGTAAATGGTTTCTTGGATTACAGGAAACGATTAAGCTTGTCACATAATGTAAAGCCATTTGAAAAGGAAGGAAGATTAATAAAAAGTGACAGGAAAGTTGGGAGAAATAGGAAGAAAGGAGGGCAGACATAAAATAAAGAATCTATCTATCTATCTATTTATTGCCAGACGCCTCAATCCCGAACGGGGTGGCCACAAACAAATCGCCTCCATTTCACTCTGTCCCCTGCCATTTCACTAACACGCTCCCAACTCACACCCCCCTCTCTCATATACCTCTCCACTCCATCCCTCCATCTCATCCTCGGCCTCCCCCTCCCTCTCGCCCCCTCCACCTCACTCACATACACTCTCCTCGTCAATCTTTCACTCTCCATCCTCTCCACATGCCCAAAAATGATAAATGTAAAGGAAGAAGTAGGCGGCACTATATCAAGTTAGTGGTTGATGGTCGCCAACACCTACCACAAATACTTAAAATAGGTAAGATAACTGAACAGCTGGGAGAGAACATTATCAACTGGGTGGAGGAAACTGTCGATACAGTAGATATGATACAGTATGTGTCCTGACAACAAAACCGAATGCAAATTCCTGACAACAAAACCGAATGCAAATACGGAAAGTATATTAACAACATAACGTTCAGTTTAACGTTCAGCTTTCAAATGGATTGCACTCAAAACAAGTAATTATTATGTGTAAAATTTTTCATGTTGAGTAGCATACATTACTTCTTGATATAATTGTTTTTATTCCCGTGAAAGAAATTCGTAGATCAGAAAAAAACGAAATCTAAATTGCTCTAAACCAAGTGCACAGAACTGATTTCCTTCTTTGTATGCAATTGTGCGAAAAAGAATTCTTCCTGAACCCCCAGATGGATGACCAGCCAAACTCACCGTGAATAATAGAGGTGGGCAGCAGATGACCGGATGGTTATTTTTTGTGTTGTATTTAGCTCAGTGTTTTAGAAAATGAGTGGGTTTTTGCCGTGAAGTTATTTGAATTTTATGATACGACCATCTCCTAACGAACATTCTCTCTCTCTCTCTCTCTCTCTCTCTCTCTCTCTCTCTCTCTCTCTCTCATGACAGACCCTAAGTGGCCTCTTCAGTGAGGAGACCCTGAAAATCATCTCGAAATGAAAGTCTTGGCATTTTTCAAGCATCGCAATATAAAGCCCTCATGCTTCACGGTTGGTATCTTCTGTATTCCCAGCCGTCTTTATTGGCTCTGAGCACCTCGAAAAATGTGACCGACAGAGGATAATGTTTATTGGAATCCAGTAGAGACGAGCGCCAAAGAAGTTGGGAGTAGATTACGTGGAAACTTTAGTCTACTCTCGTGTTGATACTAAGAGGGTAAAATTATTGTTGGAGGAAAGATCATCATCATCATCATCATCATCATCATCATCATCATCATCATCATCATCATCATCATCATCACTGAGGATTTGTGGATGTTTGTGCTTGTGAGGTAAAGTAATGGCTGCAAAGACCTGAACGGTGAGCGAATGAGAATGTGACCAATTGGACTGGGCAGATGTTTACTTACTGTTGTTTCTCCTTCCATCAAGTGTTTTCTTGTTCTCTGGATCCTCCCTTTCTCCAGCTCACAGTTCTTTCTTTCATATATCTCTCCACCCCATTTTTCTATTTCATACTCGTCTCCTACCGAACCCCGTCCACCTCAGTCACACTCTTTTCAAGTCAGTCATTCATTCTTCCCATCCCGTCCACCTCAGTCACACAATCTTGTCAGTCGCACATTCTTCATCCTTTCCACCTGGCCAAACTATCTCGGAGTATTTCGCCTAACGCTTTCAGTCACACCCATACGAACACTACAACACTGTTTCCATGTGGAAATCCGGTGAGCAGTTCTTTTGCACTGGGTCGATGGTCTGACAAATCATAATTAGATTAAATCTATATTATATTACACCATAATCCTTTCACTGTAGTGACGCACTTTACTTTATTTTTGACATTATCTCTCGATTTAATTCAACTATGAATTCAAATATGAATTGAATCACTACCAGATGCCTTCCCGAGTCTATATTAAATAGCAAAAGAAGAGCAAAAAAAATAAAGGGGGGAATACGTCATTGTACTAAAGGTGTTTATAATCCACTGGGTCATTTACCCCCCCTTCCCCCCCTTTGACTCAAGACATTCGCTTAACAGTCCATTCCTCGAGGCCTAGCAGTCCTCCTACATGCAAACACTTTCACATGTCATCACTTATGCACCAATGCCCACCGTTTATATTGAATACATGCTTGGGCTGTCGTACAGTGGGTTGTTTCCTGCTCCAAAAAATCCTGGAGTAATGTTGGACTGGCTTCATTTTTGTATTTTTTTTTTTTATGTGTCCGACTCTGGGCATAGGCTTCACAGCCTGCTCTCAAGGCCCAGAAGTCCTTCTACATACCATACACATCCACATGTCACCACTTCGGCGCTAACACCCACCGTCCATATTGAAGACATGCTAGGGCTGTCTCATACAGGACTGGTGTATTGGTGTTAGCGGGGGTATTTTTACGACATGTCAGCGGGTCTTCTGGTAGATCAGTAACGTCTGATTTCAAGAAACTCAAATCCTTAAAGTGTTCCCTGCCTAAACCGGGATTTGAACCTGGGTCCGGTAGGACTGCAGGCCTCCTCTATACTGATTGAGTCACCACCTTCCTTATGCATCTGTTACCTCTTTAGATTCATCCAAACACGGCTTAGCATTCATGACTGGGACGTCACATTTTCGCCAAGTTAAAATAAATGACCTATAGGCACTTTTCACGCTGTTGCCATATTCCGTTCTTGCCAACAGCAATTTTTTTTGTTCCCGGACCACGCTAGCGGACTTTATTCAGCCGAGAATAAGTCCCAGGAGCCTCAAAGTGTTACTACTTTGATCACTTATCCTTTTTTAGTTGGGACAGTTCTAGTATTGTACTGCAGGTACCACCAACCACTTTAATCACCTGGGAGTGCAATCTCGTAGCCTGAGATTATTAATAATGTCATCACTAACTTTCTTTTGTTAGGGACAACTCTCCTATCCTATTACAGCTCACATTAAACACTTTCGTATTCAACTGAGAGTGAGTTCTAGTAAACTAAGAATATTACAAGTGTCATTATTTACCTTTTCATGGTAAGAACATTTCTATTATTCTGTTTCAGCTACTGCAACAATGTATGTTTCTTTTGAGCCACGAATGAGTTCTAAAAGCCTGAGGGTTTGAAGAAACAGACTATAAAGTGGACTCCCTCTGTCCATACCCCAACTTGGCCCTCTCAAGGTCGTGAAAATTCTAATATTCTATTCCAGCTAACACCCTCCGATTTTACCCGCCTGAGAGCGAATCCCAGTATCCCGAGAATGTTATAATAAACGGAATAAAAACAGTGAACCCATTCTCTCCATATTCTTGATAAATCTTCTCAAGGTGGGGATAACTCTCGAAGTCTATTCCATTGACAACTAGAAGATTATACTCAGCTAAGGGTCAGTCCAACGAACCTGAGAGTGATCTAATAAACGGAGTATAAAAATGAACCCTCTCTCTTCATACTTTAACCCTCTCAAGGTGGGGTATTCTCTCGTCGACTATTTCATCGACAACTAGACGATTATATTAAGCCTAGAATAAGGATCGCATCCTTAAACCCGAAATCAGGAAGTGGGGGATCCAAACCCCAAAATTTTGAAGGCAGTTTTTGAAGTACTTGACAATGATGATATCTTGCTATCTTATATGGTTGCTGCTGCACTGTGAAGTGTGGGATGCAGACTGACCATACGTAATAACCGCAGGCGTTCCATAAATGACTGTCAGGAGGTTTAAGCACACAACGTTCACTCTTACGAGCCCGAGAGTCATAAACAGAGTATAGACAAAGAACCCTGACTCTGTACACTCTTAGTTAACCTTTCCAGGGTCAGAACAGCTCTGTTAAGCATCTTCCAGCTAACACCATATGATTTCATTTATCTATGGTTGAGCCTTAGCAGTCTGACAGTTTAAAAAAAGACGGATCCTGTACTGTGCACCCTCTCTCTCCACACTTAGTTAAACTTCTTATGGCTGTAACAACTCTCTGAATATATTCTCTCAAACACCAACTATATTAAGCTGATAGTGAGTCTGAGTGTTCGGGGAATGTTAAATAAACGGTCTATGGACAGTGGAGCTTCGCTTTCCTCATTCACAGTTATCCCAGTCATGGTGGGGACAGCTCAAATATTCGATTCCAGTTAACACTATGCAGTGTTACCCAATTGACCGTGGGTTTTAGTAGCCTAGAAGTGTTAAAATAACCGGAATATAGACAGTGGATCCTCTTTCCACACTCCCAGCTTTACCGTACATACTGTAGTCCTTCACCCAACAGCAGTTCCATCAACCTGCAGTTTTAAACGCCCTTCTGCCCAAACCAACGCTCTATTTACAGGGGGGGGGGGGGACCAGAGGCACTCGGTACAAGTTTCAAGTGACTGAAGTGAATCTGGTGACAACTTACTATATTCCTGCTGTTTCCAGACGTTTCTGTTCTAATTAAGAAAGGTCTCTCTTAGTAATAGCTAATGACAGCCTCATTTGACTGCTACAGTTCTAAACAAAACAAAAAAAATAAAAAGAAAGTCTTCCCTGAACTAACCAGTATCTTCTAAAAGTAGCATGAATAGAATAAGAAAGGGGTCGTCGCACGTGACAGTAGGCATGGATTTCAACGAGGCTGCCCTGACCACCACGGAGAGATGTTTGCCATAGAGTTATTTAATTTGCATATTAACCTGTCACGTCCCGACCGATTTCCTACCTCCGATACCCCCCAGTCCCGAGCAATTTCGGATTTTTTTTTTTTTTGGCTCAAACCTTCGCTTTTGGTGAGAAACATCGAGAATTCATAGAGAAATCGCCCTCCTGAGCCTATAAATGGTGCTACAGTCAGCCTTACCATTCGTCCTTTCTCAGGATATCTGGCCTCAAAGAAAACGAACTATGGGAGGATAAACTAATTCAAGCCACTTTCAATTACGTATTTATTTATTTATTTGGTACGAATTTATGTGCAGTACAAGACTATATTGGTTTTCACACAATTATATAGGCAATAGAGGCATTGTTCCGTCACCAAACACATCCACATATGGCACCTTCCTTTATGACATTACCACCTCATCACTTCTGTTTGTTTCTTGCTCTAGCTTCTATATTTCTTTGTCCTCCACCTCAGGAATCACTTTCACCGTGAATTTCGTCATTGGAGAGACTGTAGTGCGACATGTCTTTACTGGCCAGGTCACTGCTAACAGGCGAATTGCCGAGTGTGGGAGGGAGGGGTTGGTCAGGTGGGACCAGGCAGTATCCCCACTTGACAGCAGATAGAGGAAGGTCTCCCACATATGCCTACCAAAAATCTTCGGTGAAACTTGAAAATTGTGCAAATGACCGACCTTGCAATTGCGTAATGTACGGGTACGTCGATGGGTCTAGCTGTGACAAAACATTGCGACGGACCCATAGGTCGAGGGGACACCTCGGGTTAAAGACCTGACGTGAATTGATGATTGGCAGCGGGAAGAACGGAGGGTGAGAGAATGTGCAGAAGACGTTGGGGGAAGAAACTGAGGAGGAGGAAAAGTGCATTGTTCACTTAGAAAGTTAACTCTATAGGATCTGAGAGCAATCAAGAGCTGAATAAAGTTGGCTGAGTGTAGCAAAAGTGAAAAAAAAAGTATTTTTTTTTTCTTATTCATCCCAAGTGAGTTAGTTGAGACTGTCTTTAACTCTTACACAACAAGAGACTCATCCTATGCTGGGGAGAGTCATCTGATAATAGAAGCAATAATGTAACTGAGTTTTATATTGCCGCCAAAGGATAAAGGAATCGTATTCATGTTTATATCGAAATTTCGTTAATGCTTCCTATTTGGAAGTTATATTGGATAAAACATTTCGTTAATCTCATGGATTTAATTAATGTCCTCTTAATATCAACTTTACAATGCTGGCATACAAAAAGATGTTAAAACGTAGTCTCTGCCTTGAGCTAAATGTAGTTACAAAAAACAACAACAAGAGAAATTGGTGTGAAAAGAATGTTGCAAAATATCGTAAGCAAAAGTGAATACCTTCGAAATAAATGAGGGGAAAATCTTGGTTCCAACCATATTCCTATTTGTGTTAATGATCTCATATGTCACCCATAATCCCATTATCACATATTCGGATAACTCAACACTTCACAGTTCATTCACACTTAACTTGAGGCGTCCCATCGACGTATGGGTAATTCGCGATGTTTTGTCACAGCAAGACTCATCGACGTACCCGTATGTCGCATAATTGCAAGGTTCATAATTTGCAAAATTTTCAAATCTTGCGCTTGATTTTGGGTACGTAGGCGCAGGAGACCTTCCCCTACCTGCCACCAGGCGGGGACACTCGGCGACCTCACATGCCCCGTGTGCGGTCTTGTCTCTGTCACTCACCCTTTAGCAGTGACCCAGGTCAGACATGGCACGCCGAGATCTCTCAGAACAACAGATTCAAGCTGCCCTGGACGCCTTCACAGACGACAGCGATTCACCCCTCGATGACGAGGTGGCAGACAAAGATTACGTACAACCAGAGGAGGAGGAAAGTAGCAGCAGTGACGAGGAGGTCCCGTCCCCGAGGAAGTGGCGCTACGTCACTTACCGTGCCACTAGAGAGGGCCAGCCTGCACCAAAACATCATGCAATCATCTCTCTGCACCCCCTACATGATGTGGAGCTGGAAAGCGAGGACGAGGACGAGGAGGGAGCCGTGGGACGTGCTGCCATATGGTACGGCCGCGAGATCATCACTCATCGCTGCCCTGAGTGGACAGCACGTCGTTCACTAAGGTATGGGCCTAGTGTTTTGTTTCGGGAGGGCGTAGGTGGCGCAGAGGGAGTGAGAAGTGAAATAGAAAGTGTAGAGGCGGTAACAGAAAGCGAGAGTGGAGGGAGTGAGTCATCGCACTCACGTGCTGGTGTGAGGCAGCGAAGCGTCTCACGTGGGGCGGTGAGGGAGCGGGGTGAATCACGTGGTGTGGTGTTGGAGCAGGGAGGTGAGGAGGAGCCCCCTCCCCACCCCAACGAAGGCGACGATGGGGACAATATGGGCGACGGTAATATGAGTTGGAATTAGGAAAATGGCAGCGATTTTTCTCCCATCAATCACCCCTTCACTGAGCAGGGACGTGCTGGCTGCACTGCTCCTGGGATTCACCACGGCTTCACCTGGCTGGATTTTTTCCACCTGTTCTTCGGTGAGGGTTTTGTGGAGCAGATTGTGGAACAAACCAACCGTTTTGCAAGCAGCCAGCACCGTAAGAGTGAATGACTGGGCACAAGGAGCAGGCATTCCATAATTTACTATTACCCTGTCTCCCTTGCAGAGATGTTCATATTTTTTGCCCTGGTACTTTAGATGGGTATTTTACATAAAAATAGAATTCCTTTATACTGGACTATGGACCCTCTCATGCAGACACCTATCTTTGACAGGATCATGAGCAGTAATCAGTTTCAGCAAATTCTCAGCCGCCTCCACTTGTACATTGCTGGTGATCCTGCAAATGTAAATGACACTGATAAGATGAGGCGAATTAGGCTGGTTTTTGATCACTTACGGCAAACATTCCGTTCCTCATTTTATCCCTATAGAGACCTTGTCATAGATGAGGGCCTCGTGTTGTGGAGAGGCTCTATTTCTTTTCGCCAGTATATACCCAGCAAAAGACACCGTTTTGGGTTCAAGATCTTTGTTATATGTGACTGTAGGACTGGTTATGTGCAATACATAGTCTTGTACACCGGTGCACAGACAGACATAATAGAAGATCGCAGTATTGGACTCTCGGGAGCAGTGGTGAAGACAATGATTGAAGAGTACTTTCATCGTGGTCACGTCCTCTACCTCGATAACTGGTACACTAATCCCTCTTCTAGCTCGTTATCACCACCTGCATGACACGGGACTCTGTGGTACCGTCAAGGTGAACCGGCGTCACATGGTCAAGGTCGGGCGGAAACTAGACAGTAATGAGGTGGTCTTCTTCAAGGCTAACAACATCCTAGCAACAGAGTGGAACCACAACAGAGAAGTCTGCCTCTTGTCCACGGTTCACCTCCCCTTGATGCACCGCACAGAGTCCGTGGATTACCGCAGCGAGAGCAGGCGCCGCATCTGGAAACCTGAGTGTGTGCTTGATTATAACATCAACATACGGCAGGTGGGCCAATCAGACTCCATGATATCGAGTGTAGAGTGTGCCAGGACCACGATGAAGTGGTACAAGAAGCTCTTCTTTCACCTGCTCGATACAACTGCCCTCAATTGCCACCACCTGCATGCCATGAAAAAAGGTGTGCAGGAAACCTTTGAAGGGTTTGTGAGGGAGCTTGGCAATGAGGCTATAGCCAACTATGCGAGAGAACACAGCAACGATCCCGCTCTGCCCCTACCACCCAAACCCCCCTGAGAATTTCCGCCCGCCACTTTGCCACTCCTATTCTTCCCCAGCCAAACAGACCTAGGCCGCAAAGCAATCATGTGTGTGGTAATTCCCGAGTGAGACCCAACAGTTAGAGAAAAGACACCACCTATGAGTGCGTTGAGTGCGACGTGGGTCTCTGCATTCACCCTTGTTTTAGGGAATCACACGTTGATGTACTTCAAATATGGTGTGATTGCGATATGACGCTCATTCTCAGGAAAATATGCGACATACAGACGCTCAGTGTAATTATAAGACCCGTAAATATGTAAATATTAGTATAAAGTGGGAACGGGTGTAACGTTAGTTGAAAATTATTATGTAAGTGCATAAATATATTCTAAACAGTCCTAGCGAGTGTATAAAGATGTGATATTCTGACGCTCAGTGTAATTATCGTTTCGTTTTTCGTTTCGTTTTTGAAGGCTGCAATATGCTTGCGCTTGCATGCGTCGGCCTTTTTGGATTGGAGCGTGTAGCATTTTATGACCGGATGCCCTTCCTGATGTCTACCAATGACCCTTGGGTAGATTCGATCCTCCGACCCTACGGCCAGAGCGGAGCGCTCTAACCCACTGAGCCACGGCTGCTATTGAACTCGAGACACCTGTATTTGTGTGCCAGGTCGTTCCACCCTGCTTCACCTTGGCTCGAAGATTTCTTGGATGACTAGAGGATGAACCCGGGACCAGTCGGTTGCGGGCCTACCCTGTTTACAATTACACCACCTCCGCCAGTAAATTTGTAAATATTAGTATAAAGTGGAAACGGATGTAATGTCAGTAGAAAATTATTATGTAACAGGCCTGAAAGTCTACAGTTTATCTTACCAGCCACTGGCGAGTACTTAAAAAATTTTAACAGCCAATAAAATTTTTTACTAGCCAGAGGAAAATTAACAAATAATCTGTCAGCTTGCAAGTTATTTATTGTAGCCCAGGATGGAAATAAATAATAGACATGCCTGTATAATAACATAAATATGGAATTTGTATACTGTATACAAATTCCATATTTATTTATTGCTTAAAACAACGAACCTCATCTTTCATTGTCTGCGCATTCGTGTGCACCAGTTCCGCAGCTTTAACATGGTTGGCATAAGTGGTTGTGATGGGCATACCATTATTATTATTTTCTTAGTTTAATAATGGGCAAAAATTTAGTGAATGGAAGTTCTACCTCTGCTAGCATGTATGCAGTGGTAATTTTCATCTTCAGATCTTCAGAATCCTTATGTTCTTCCTTCTGTTGCTGACGCTGGAATGTCTTGTGTATATTTCCTTGACCTTGGCGATTTAATTCAGCATCACGCACTTCATTTTGCTTCCTGTTCTTGCCATGGTAAACTATGATTTGTTTTTTAAGAATCTTAGTTACAAAATCCATTTTGCCGGCTGCAGTTGGATTTTTCATGCCAATGGAACACTTCATTTTGTTTTCGTTTTCATCATCCATATGCCACGTAAATTTTTTCTTCCATTTTGGAAGAAATGTTCTCTGTGATCTTTTTTTCGGGGAAGGCGACGAGATTGACGTTGACGGCGAGGGTTTCATACGGTTCATGTTGGAAGCAAGTGACGGTACTCCTCGTCAGCTGACTACGGCAACACTGATCATGTCATCAGCGAGTGAGAGACAGCGTCTAGCGACTGTTATGATGCCAAGCTGTTTTTAATAGTTGCCAGATTATAAATAATTTTATATATATATATATTTATCATGGTGTTTCTTAATATGAAGTAGTGGTTAAAGAAACAGATTTTATTAAAATTTTATATATAAAACTTCAATTCGCCACTGGCGAGTGAGAAATAATTTTTACCCGCCATGTAATTTATTTACCCGCCATGGCGAATAAAATACTCGCAACTTTCAGGCCTGTGTAAGTGCATAAATATATTCTAAGTCGAAAAATTCCTAGCGAGTGTATAAAGATGCGATATTCTGATGCTCAGTGTAATAAATAAGGCATGCATATATGTAAATATTAGTATAAAGTTGAAAAGCGTGTAATGTTAGTGGAAAATTACGTAAGTGCATAAATATATTCTAAGTCGAAACACGAGTGGTAGCAAGTGTGCTTGCTACATGATTATGCGCTAGCAGTGTGCTAAATATCATCGTAAGGATTGTAAATAGGTGAAAAAATTTACACTGGGTGAAAAATGTTATAATGTCATTGAAACAATAATATGAAACTATAAAAAATGTAATGTATGTTGAAAGAAGTCATAGCGAGTGTGCTGAGTTTGCAAATATACACTATCATTACGCTAAGTATCATCGTTATGAATGTAAACAGCTGAAAACATTTACATAAAGTCAAAAATGGTCAAATGTCATTGAAGCAGTATTATCCAAGTAGAAAAAATGATATGTTTCCTGAAACAAGAAACACAGCGACTCAATGTGACGAAAGTGACCAAACCACTATGCTTACGCAATGGAACAATGCTTATTTTTCTTATACATCTCATTGAAAACCATTATATTGTTCTTGTGATTGTTTATTAGTTCCAAATCAATAAATGTAGACATGTTCTTTGTTGTTTCTCCCAAATTACCTACCATAGAAAACGTGAGAGCCAGACACGTCAGTGACAGAATACAATACCTGCACCAGGGGAGCTCACCTGTTCTGACCACTTCTGGACCCAGGTAACCACTTTCTTGTTGATTTTCCTTTGTTTCTCAACAAAAGCGGATGTTTTAGCCAAAAAAAAAAAAAAGGCTCAGGACTGGGGGGTATCGGAGGGGGTAAATCGGTCGAGACGTGACGGGTTAACTAGCAATTCACAGTATGTAATATCTCTTAACCCTCAACTTAGTATAGCAAACTCTATAAATCAAGACTTATCTCTATATCACTGAATGGGGACAAAACAACACTGTCTCTTTCAATGCTTGGAAAAACAAATATATACAATTTAGTAATAGATAGATATTGCCTGGTTCCTATGTTACCATCAGTGCTACTAATATTCCTATCTCAAAAAGAATAGAAAATCTTGGTGTTTCACTTAACAGTGCCCTCATTTGACCTCTCCTTTTAGATCACTTGCTAAAACTGCATCAAAGAAACTTGGATTATTGTACAGATTCCATAACTTCTTCACTGACGAGCAGTTAGCTATAAACTACAAGAGTCATTGCGCTCTCAGCTGGAATACTGCTCACCTTTTAGGAGTGGATGTGAAGAGGTTGCACTAAAATAACTGGACAGAACTCAGAACAAAACTGTGAGAAATAACGGTAACCCTGCTACTCCCTCCCCTACAAGTTAGAAGGAATATTGCCTCCCTTGAAATTTTGTACAAATACTTTTATGGCAAATGCTCAGATGAAGTTACATCCATTGTGCAACCTTTCCACACAATCCCCCGCACTACACGCGCATGTGGTAGCCCTCATGACTGGACTTGCACACTACCATATGCCAAAACTTCTGCCTATCATAATTCTTTTTTTCCCAGAAATGCATCTCTTCGGAACTCGCTTCCCCAGGGTATTATCCTGCTAAAACTTTAACCTAAGTCTAGCTGCTGCAGACTGTTTGTGAATGAAGGTCACCTGTAATCTGGTGTATGGATTATTATTTTATGTATTAGTTTTCTTCCCTCTGTTCATTTCCTGTAATAAAAAAAAAAAATGCATTCACGTCAGCATGTGTGATCATCCCCGGAATAATGGCACTCTATTCTCCTCCTTCAGGTTCCTCTGCTCAGGTTCCATGACAACCAATAAACTTGTCTTTTTGTTTATTTTCAGTTCCCAGTTTAACCCATTACTTCCCGACCGATTTCCCACCTCCGATACCCCCCAATCCCAAGCAATTTCGGATTATTATTTTTTTTGTTTGGCTCAAACCTCCGCTTTTGTTGAGAAACATAAAAAATTCACAGAGAAATCGACCTCCTGAGCTTATAAATGTTGCTACAGGTGACAGTCAGCCTTACCTTTTCATTCTCTCTCAGAGTACCTGGCTTCAAAGAAAACGAAAAATGGAAGGGTTAACTAATTCAAGCCACTTTAAATTACGTATTTATTTATTTATTTATTTGGTATGAATTTATGTGTAGTACAAGCCTGTATTAATATAAGCGATAAAAAGCATTGTTCACTCACTAAACACATCATCATATGGCACCTTCTTTTATGACATTACCACCTCATCACTTCTGTTTCTTTCTTTCTCTAGCTTCTTTATTTCTTTGTCCTCCACCTCAGGACACACTTTCACCGTGAATTTCATCATTGGAGAGACCGTGGTGCGACATGTCTTTAATGGTCAGGTCACTGCTAACAGGTGAATTGCCGAGTGTGGGGGAGGGGGGTCAGGTGGGGCCAGGCAGTATCCCCGCTTGACAGCGGCAAAAGGAAGGTCTCCCACATATGCCTACCAAAAATCACCCGTGAAACTTGAGAAATATGCAAAAGACTGACTTTGCAACTGCGCGACGCATGGGTACATTGTTGAGTGTCACTGTGACAAGACGTTGCGACGTACCCATACATCATCGGGACACCTCGGGTTAATACTCCGTAGATTAATATCATTACGGTAGCATAATGTTTGTTTTTAATGCACTATAATAAATTCTGTCATCATCATCATCATCATCTTAAAACTGTTCTGATCATCATTATCATCATCATCATCATCATCATATTAATACTGTACTACTGTAACATAGAGCAAGAGAACTACCATCACGATAAGCAGCGAAAACAGGCAATTCAATTTGCTTACCATTCAAGCCCTTTGAGATTTTAGATGAAACTATATTTATATACTGTATATATATTTTTTATTTAATCGTGATTACAGACCATAGCATATCATACCACAAGTAGCATCCCAGTTATTGTTGATGTATCGTATACATTTTGGTTAAAAATAAGCCCACCCTCCTGTGGTCGGGATAACTTTTGTATCCTATTCCATCTAACGTTAGACAGTTTGATTCAGCTGAGACTACATCGTAAACGTCAGAATGTATCACTACTGCCATCGTTACCCCACTCTTGATCGGGAAAACCGTATAATACAGTACTCTTTTCCTCCTAAGATTGCATGATACTATTTGTCTGAGAATGAGAATGGGTCTCAGGAATCTCAGAGAGATACAGGGAAATATGCAGTCGCTGTCTATTGGTAAGATGGAGTGCATTACGGTGTTCAGTGCTGGCCTGTGTTATTGCCCGCTTTCCGATACGCTCCTCTTGTGTTCAGTCGCTCGTGTTATCCATTTATAGGCCTTTTTTTCTCCAGTATCGGCTCAGTAGGTGACTGGTATTTTCCATTACTGGTCGCTTCTCTCAAGTCTCACATTTCTTTATATGCTGTTGTTCTTTTCAGTCTCACCTTTGTCAGTTTTCTTATCTTTGTCGTTCTTTATTTCATTTTTACCTTTTTCACTTACCCAACCCTCCTTACAAGCTGCCGTTCCCTTCTGACTTCGTCCTCTTCTTTCCTTTTCTTACCTCCTTCATCTTCACCTTTCCTCTTTCCATTTGATCATTTCTTAATTTCTGTTTCCTCTTCCATCGGCTCCTTGCACAGTGCCTTTTAATTCTGGTTAATAAAAGTCATTCTTTGATATTTGCATTATTCTTTTTTTGTTTCCTCTACAGTTTACTCCTTTCTCCTATCCAAGTCCTTCTTCCCGTCTGGTCCCTTCCTTTTACATAACAACAGTGCGCCAAAAAAAAAATGCTCTCTGATATTTTCTTCCTCCTTATTTAATTCTTTTTTTTTTTTTTTTTTCACTGACATC
>JAGKTI010020001.1:0-16619 GCA_018397915.1 Birgus latro | reverse complement strand
TAGTAGTAGTAGTAGTAGTAGTAGTAGTAGTAGTAGTAGTAGTAGTAGTCACATGTTAATAGGCACGATGCAGAGGACACACACCATAATCTCCCTGATAAAACACGTGAACACAGCTTTGACATATGAAGCCAAACAGTGCCATATTATGCTGTAATAGTAGCGTTATAGTAATGCTGACTAAATTAATGCTTGACAGCAACCCAACCTTCTGTCATGGCAAACAGATACTGCATTGAGTCAACACACTCTGTTTCAGCGTTTTTCCTCCTCTGTATCGTGCCTAATAACATGGGATTATTATTATTATTATTATTATTACTATTATTATTATTATTATTACTGTGGTAGGTGGGGGCGCTAACCACCCACTTACTCGATGCAGTGCTGCTCTCGGGTGACTGCCCTTTCCTCTCTTCTGTCTTTCTTTCCTTCCTTCCATTTCTGCCTTCTTTTCCTACCTTCCATCTTCTTCTGTCTTTCTTTCCTTCATTTTTTCCTCCTTCTTCTGCCTATGGGTGACTCTACACTGAGTGACAAGCCAAATGGTCTCCTGTACACCAGGAACACATTTACTACTCTGGGTGGTAACCATATAACCAAACTATGGCGCCTGGTGGTTTAGTGGGTAATTAGGGCGCTCCAGTCGGACTTAGCCTGTGTAGGTTTATACCCAATGGTTGTTGGTATTTATTGCTCATGTAATGCCACTCATCCCTGAGTGAGGCTGGTCACTCATAATAAATCACACAGACACACAGAACACAACACATCCAGACAACAGACAACACAACACAAGAACACCCAACACACATACACAGAACAACACGCAACACACACAGCCCCCTCTCACGGTCACATCACACAACACTGACGGGCCCGCTTAATAGTATAAGGCCCGTGCATCCGCTATGCGGATGCGAATCTACAACGAACGAACGACTCATAATAAATGTCAGGACCAACTTGCCTACCCCCGGGCTCCTACACTCCTCATGAGGTAACGCTGGACCGGATGATGATGATGATGATGATGACATTATTATTATTATTGTCATCATTACTATTTATTTCTATAATTATGATGAAACATGCAAAGCAGGACGGTAACAGTTTTGTCAATTCGTCATATATCGATGCGAAACATTCGGCCTCTGTTTATGTCCAGTCGTTTGTTTGTTTGTCCACTAACTCCTAGGCTATTTGATGTCAGTGAAACGTCACAGAGGTATTTTAGTGGGTTGAAGGCATGTCGTGCACTTTGTTATTTTTCTCAAACAGCTGTGGTGATCCCATAAAGGACTACATTGGGTTGTATTACCATGGTGAAGTGCTAGAAGGAAGGTCCACTGGTAAATGAAGAACGGTCTGTGGTCGGTTCTGTGGTTTATATATCAGTGCTCCGAAATATAGCCACGTTTGAGTATGCAGTTTTTATATGTAATGTTAGGAACACTACACATCTATGTTCTTGTTGTTGTTGTTGTTAATGGATACAATTTATATTCACCGGTAAAAGGGTGGACAACATGTATGGTGGCCCAGGTTTGATGTAAGGGATAATGTGGTGTCGTTGTGGGGGAACAGTAGGGTTGATGGTGGCTGGGAGAGAGGGGGTTGCTACTGGGATAGCGGTGGAGGGTAAGTGACGAGTTGTCGACGGTGGGACAGGAAAAATGTGGTTAGCAGATACACAGACATAAGGACAATGATACGTATCATTACACAGATTTATAGTGGATTAGTAGCAGTAAAGTATTGTGAGGGAAATTAGACAGTCACTGGGAATAGCGGGGTTAGCAGTGGCAGTGGCAATAATGGTAGTAACTGATTCAGCAGTCTTGAGCTAACGTTGTTTGTGTGGAAGCGATGTGACGAATAATGTAATACAATAGGGGTTATAGGACCGGACGACAACAACCTCCGTAAGGAATAGTACGGCTCGCAGTAAGAGAATACCTGGAAGTAATATTAATAGTAGAGGCAGAGACTGAAGGAAAATAATTCACGTGTAAGATGAAGCAATGGTTACGGCCTGGATAACGAGGCTGAGCAGACTACCACAGCTGTATCTTCATTGTCTTATAATATTGTGTGGTTGGCTTCTAATTTCACCTGGTGATAGTTAATTATTGGTCAATGCTCTCCGCTGCCTATCAGAATGTTGTTTATTCGTCCGCATAAAATTGTTTTAATATTTATAACCATCCGCACAGCTGCTGTGGAAATCAGAATTAAATCCAAAATCATTCTACATTAAAGCTATAGACAATCCAGGAATAACTAACAAAAATTATCACTGTGGTGATATATATTTTTTTTTTCCTTTGGGGCTTAATGGCCATCGTCCGCTTGTGGGACATTAGGCCAGCCAAATATATGGAGCACGATGATTAGCGTCTCACGTCACTAGCGGCCAAGCTCTTACTGCGGTCGTGGCGGGAGCATGTGGTAGAAGGCTCTCAGATCAGCTAGACGTACCTCCTCCCCGCGGATGATCAGGACGGGTCTGATCGCCTCACCCATGTCGGCAGCCCGGAGCAGATCGTAGAGGGTGGTATAGGTCGTGGCTCCGAGCTGGTACGACCGGGTGTGGGCATCGAGGGTCAGGAAGCGGCGGTAGGAGGCTACATCTAGCCGATCCTTGAGGTCGATGATTGGAGGGCGAGATGGAGGGCCCTCCGCTGCTGGAGGAGGGGAGGACTCACGAATCTCCTCCTCTGCCGAGGAGCAGGTCGACGCTTCCTCGGCCATGGAGGCAGTATCTGAAGAATCCTGCCCCTCCTCCGTCATCGCTGGTTGCTCGTGAATTTCTGCCGTGGTCTGAGCCATGGTCTTGGACATTGCCGGGTCGTCAACAGAGGGAGTGGCAGTTTCCCTGTTGAGAGGAGCCTCGAGACGCAGTCTCTTCCTCGGGGTCTGACGAGGGGCAGCAGATCGTCGCTGCCGGGCCCTACGCTCCCGTCGGCGGGGAATCGAGTGTATGTCGCGGGCGAAGCACTCGGGAATGACAAGGGAAGGCAGCCCGTTCTCCTCAAAGATCCTAGGGAGGAGAACGTGCAAAGCCCCCTTATCACCCCCACAAAAAGCCTTCGCCGTCACGACACACATCTCCACGAGGAGATTTAGTTGTTTGGAATTCCCAGGATCCCAAGGCCGATGTCCCTGGGCCGTGAGACGTCGCCGTGCATAAGCAGAGCCCTGCACAGCCACACCTCCCGGTCCAGTAACATCCCGGGCCTCAGGACCCTTTGGAGTCCCAAACAATCCAAATTCCACCCGCTCTCCATCACCTAGGGAGCGTTGGAGGTGGCTTGGATTCGGCTTAACGATCGCCGAGCGGTGCACAAAAACATCAACACCAGTATCCTGGCGTTTGATGAACCCGTACCCCGCACTCACGTTAAACCAAACCACAGTCCCCTTGATCTTCTGGGCTGGAGGAATCTGTGGCTGACTTCTAGCCCCCCTCAACGGGTCGCAGGCGTTGTCGTCAGCTCGGACGTCTGGCATGGTCGGTTGCTGGCTCCTCTCTCCTCTCTCTCCTGCTCGATCGATCTGTGGTGATAATGACCAGTCACAGCTTATATACAACTGGTTCGTTGTTTTATTTGTATGATGAAGATCCGAAACAGATAGGTCGTGTCTGGACCAGATTCACAGGACTCTAAGCCGATTCCGTACTTTCTTTACCCCTGCACAGTTGTTGACCTTGTACACGGGTTTTATTCGCCCGTGTATGGAGTACAACTCTCATGTGTGGGGAGGCTCCCCACATGCAGCTCTTCTCAATAGGGTGGAGTCAAAGGCTTTTCGTCTCATTAACTCTCCTCCTCTTACTGATTCCCTTCAACCATTGTCTCTTCGCCGCACTGTTGCATCTTTATCTCTCTTCTATCGCTACTTCAATGGTCACTGTTCCTCTGAACTGTCTGCTTGCATCCCTCCACCTCTACGACGGGCACGTAGTACCCGTCTAGCAACAAACTCTCATCCCTTTTCTGTCCAACTCTCTAATGCAAGAGTTAACCGTTACTCCCAGTCTTTTATTTATGCAACTGGAACTGTCTTCCTCTGTCTGTATTTCCTACTTCCTATGATCTCCAGTCTTTCAAACGCAGTGTGTCCAGGCATCTCGAATTGAGCGGATCTTGAATTTGGCTTTCTTTTGTACTGTTTTTGCTTTTTCTTGGAAGGAACGGTATGCAGCCCCGTGGCCTTTGGTTCCTTCTTCCATGCATAAAAAAAAAAAAGTCTATGTTTTATTTTGTGTTATGTATGTTACGAACGCATAATGTTTTGCAGGTGAATAGCGTGGAAATATTACGAATCCCATGTCATTAGGTTTCTCACCATTCGCCTCTTAGCTCAGTACCGAATTACCACTCAAGGTTGTCCGTTCGCTTGCCCTCTCTCTAACCCTGACTTCCACTTCCTTCCACTGAGGGGGTTACAGAAACTTTGGTGCGTGGGTGTACCACGCTCTTAGGTCTGGTGCCAAGCTGAGAGATTGAAAGATATAATTATACTAGAAAACAATCACAAATTAAACTGATTTACAATGAGAAAACAATGACAAATCATTATTATTTTTTTTTTTTATAATACAAAAGAATGGAGCAGAGAGTCCCATGATGCCTTGTTCACTGAATGCTGATTGATAATATAAGAAGGTAACGTGGTCTGTAGCATTGTTATATCACACTTGGGGCAAATACTATATATTATGCATGTGTAACACCATGCAGGCAAGCACGTATGTGTAACGCAGAAGTTTCCTGAACTGCATCACTTCGACTTAGTCGTGAAAGTCAGAAGAAACCTAGCTTACTTCCCAGAACTGACTGGTAGTCAAGGTAGTGTTTAACCTATTGTTAGCCTTCTGCACAAAAGTAGAATGCACTGTTGTCGAAAAGTAGAGATGAAGTTGAGACCCAGAGAATAACGTATTAAGTTGTAGCTAGTTACGGTAGAGCGATGCTGTTTAGACTGCAGTTGACTCATAGAACATGGCTCCATTGGTACTGAAAGACTAAAACAACGATGCCTTCCCGTAAAAAGAAGTGTTTTGATATGTTCTTTAACTGTAGGTGGGCTGTAGCTAATCAATACTGCACAAAATGGTGTACCAATGGGTAACTCGCGAATGCTATTTTAAATATGCGAAAAAAAAAAAAGTCTGCTGTTGACAAGAAGCGTTTTGGTGTATAGTAAGCTTGTGTACGCCTTTTTGTTTTGGAGTTATGACTGATGAAAAAGATACAACGCAAGAAAGAAATACAAAATCTATATTTTTGAGGTTTGATTTTGACTCTTACGAAGGTTAGCAAGGGTTTGTGAGTAGTTTTGCACTTGAATAGTGAAAGTCTTTTACTACACAAGCTTAGAACTGGGCTTTGCTACTGTTTTTGTGTGAGTGCCCCTATACCCTATGTACAGGACGCCATTTCACACCTGCGCCATTCATACTTAAGATGTGGCTACCGCACTCTGTGATGCATTACGTGCCAAAGCGACTCACAGGTCATGTAGTGCATCCACAGCCCATGTGCGCTGCATTACTGTTAAGCCCAAATACTCATAATAAGAACGGTAACAATTGTTGTCCTATACAGTATTGTTAGACAGTAATAAATAATAACTCTTTTCTACAAGGTTTTCGCAACGAAAGATCCGTCATTGATATACTGTACTCAATCTCTTGACTCACACCACCCATCAGTCAACTGACCAACATGGAGAAACTCATACAGTAGCCCTTGATATTTTTAAAGCTTTTGACGAGGTGTGGCACCATTCCCTGCTGTCTAAACTCCCTTGCTATGGACTAATGTCTTTTTTTTCCTCTGGTTTCCTCATATTTCAGCAACAGAAAGATTAGAGTAAAAGTAGTTGATGTATATTCCAATTTCCACTCGAATAATGCCGGTGTGCCACAAGGATCAGTTCTTGCTACAACCCTATTCCTAATTTATATTAATGATCTCTTATCTGCCACCCCAAATCCCATCCATTCATATGCAGATTACTCAACACTTCACAGTTCATTCACATTTAAACACCCAGTCACAACGTTTAATTATATCTCACAACTCAGTACAGCCATCTCCATTAATCAGTATTTATCTTGGATCACTGAATGGGCACTAACTACCTTTGTCTCATTTAATGCTAGTAAAACCAAATATACACGATTTGCTACAGACATATATCGCCAGATCCCTATATTACCTTCAGTGCTATTAATTTCCTATCTCCCAAAGCATTGAAATTCTCCATGTTTCACTTAACAATGCCCTCAGCTGGACCTCTCATGTCAGATCACTTGCCATAGCTGTCTCAGAGAAACTTGGATTATTGTATAGAGTTCGTAGCTTCATCACTGGCGAGCAGTTAGCAATAGTTTATGAGAGTAATGTTTGCTCTCAGCTGGAATACTGCTCACCATTGTGGAATGGATCTGGAGACGTTACACTATAACAACTAGACAAAACTCAGAACAAAGCTGTTAGATTGTTGATTGTATTAAAATCTGGCGGCGCAACTGCCAGGGTCATATGCCGCAGGACAACAGTCTAAAAAAACGCAGCAAATTAAAAAGTGAACACTCAAGACAAAGTTAATAACTGTTACTAGAAAGAAAACATTGAAAACAATAAAGGAATAGACAATAAAATATCAATTACTTTTAAAAGTGTAAGGAGGCCAGCCTCCTGAAGAAAACTAAAAAATCAGTAAAAATGCTAGAGGCTCCACCAAGCATCGAAGAGAGACAGTAGGCACCATCTGCCCCTCTATGCCTATGGAGGAATCTCTGACGTAGGTCCCCCAAACTTGGACACTCGACCAGCAAGTGGCGGACAGTAAGGGGAACAAGACAATCATCACAGTACAGTTGAGTCTCACCACTCATGAGGAACCCGTGTGTAAGAAGAGAGTGACCAATGCAAATCCTAGCAAGAACAACCTCCAAACGCCGTGACATGGAGGGGAGAACCCTTGGCACAACCACTCTCTGAAAGATTTCTTTTAGTGTATTATAAGCAACACCATCCCAGTGTCTATACCAGCATGTATGGATTCTGGACCGCAAGTATGATGTATATCAGAAGCAGGAAGCGGATAGTTGGTTAGGGGCTGTTGAGAAGCCGCAGCTTTAGATTATGTATCTGCCCTCTCATTGCCCATCACACCAACATGTGCGGGAACCCAGCAGAAATCCACTCTCTTCCCCCGACGATGAATGAGGAACAGCCACTCCAAAAGAGCTAAGACTTTAGGATGGGAAAAGAGTCCAGGGCCAAAAGCGCCCCTTGAGAGTCGCTAAAAATAGTAAAATAAGTGTCATGGTGGACAAACACCAACTTCAGGGCTAAAACGATAGCTGACAACTCTGCAATAAAAAATGAGGCAGCCAAAGGAAGAATACCTCCACGGCTAAAATTTGGGAATACCACTCCAAAACCAACACCAGAGGCGGATTAAGAGCCCTCAGTATACACAGGCACAGAACCATCATGGGTACAAGAATGTTCTAAAAATAACTGTAAAAGACACTGAGGAGCAACAGAATCCTTTGAGCCCGCCAAATACCTGCAGAATTTAGGGGAGGCGGTAGCTCGATCGGTAGAGAGTTGGCTTGCGGTCCCGTGGGACCCAGGTTCGAATCCTCGTTGGTGCAGGGAACAGTTTAAGGATTTGAATTTCATTAAATCAGGCTTTACTGATCTACCAGAAGACCCGCCGACATGTCGTAAAAATGACCCCGCTAATACCAATACACCTGTCCTGTATGAGACAGCCCTAGCATGTATTCAATATGGACGGTGGGTGTTAAGCGCCGAAGTGGTGACATGTAGATTGTAGGAGGACGACTGGGCCTTGATAGCAGGCTGTGAAGCCTATGCCCAGAGTCTGACACAAAAAAAAAAAAAGGAATGTTACCTTGGGCAAGATCTGTGACGTAACCCCTGGGATCTGAATAGGATTAACAGGTACTGCCGACAAACCAAACTCCTCCACGATATCCTGAACCCAATAGCCAAATGGACGAGGCATGCGAGGGTGCGAACGATAATACAAAAAACAAGGCTGTTGCATCACACACTCACAGACAAGTGTGTCTGGAAGGCAACAAATCCGGAGCCAGTACTGCGCTGCAACAGACTGATGCAGCAGACCTAAAGGAGGCACACTAGCCTTCACCAATAAGCTGGGAATCGGAGATGACCAAAAAGCTCCAGTTGCAAGGCGAAGACCAACATGATACACACTCTGTGGGAGAGGAGTAGACCTCACAGCCATATGACAACTTCGATGTTACAGAAGCCTCAAACAGATGCGAGAGTTTCCTTCAATCAGCACCCCAAGAGGTATCGGACAGAACCCTCAACAGATTGAGACCCTTCATACATAATACTTTCAGATCTGCCAAGTGTGAACCCCAGGTCAAACGGCAGTCAAATGTCAGGCCCAAGAATTTCGTCTCTGCCACACAACGGAGTTTCCTGCCACAAAGCTGGAGATCAGGGTCTGGGTGTACCCCTCTCATCCTACAAAAGTGCATAGCCACGGACTTGGAAGGGGAAAACCGAAAACCCTCGGAAGTGGCTGTCACGAATTTCCTAGACCGTGAAATTAGTATCGCAATTCGTGACATTGTGGGAACGATTGAACAATTCTGAAATCCATAAAATTTCGCTCATTCTCTTAACCATCCGCTTCTGCATGCATATTTGCATCGAGTTTTCAAAACTTTCGTAACTGTCTCGTGAGTGACTGTCTATGTACAGACATTGCATTCCACTGAGCGATATTTTGTGAATTATCGTTCCCTCACCATTGCCTTTCTGACCGTTGAGTTAAACCACGCCCCTTTCACAAGCCCTTGTGTTGGGTAGCATCGAGCCTTAGTCGTCTCTCGATAGTCACGGAGCGCGGATTGCGATACCTAACGCGGATAGATTTCTTAGTGATCTCCAGCATCCTGCAGTATCGGCGTATCCCCGAATCTCCCACCAACCTGGTGATCGACTAGCAGCGGCGAACTCATCTCCACTGACCAGTATTTTTTGTGTCCTAGGCTTAAGGTTATTTACATATTTAGCTCAGTGCATTATTTAGCTATTGGTTTGAGTGCTTGAGTGAGTGCATTTCTTTTCCTTTGATATTGAGCAGTTTCATGTAATGTAAATTTATTTTCATGTAATTTATAAATTTACAGTTCGTTTTCTTGAGCTTTGTTAAATGTAACAGTCGTATTTGATATCCCCACATTTAGCACACTTTTGCTACTCCAAGTTAGCACAACTCCTTATATTAATCACGACTGGTATTTAGGCCAGCTCTTGGTATTGATTCTTAAATCCGTTGTGCCACCTAGGAGTTCGCACCAGCAAGTTCCTGCTTATTATCATGATTACTATTATTATTTATTTATGAATGTTAAGGGGTGAACTAACTTTCTCAGAGGCCAACAGTACAGTAATACAGCCTTCTTTAGCGATTAGTCTCTGCTGTGTACTGTTGAGAAAGTTTATAAAATTCTCGACTCTAGAGAATTGGCGAAGTAACCCAGCGCAGCATAAAAGTGAAATTGCTACTTGATTTCACGAGTCGATTCTCTTGTGATAATCGACCAGAGGATTATTTACATTGTCCATAAACATATTTTCATTTCCCTCGTGACATCTGGCTCCACATTTATTTAACAAGGTTGAGGCAGAAAAACCTCCCATATTTTACACGGTCACAGGCGTGGCACTAGTGAAGTTAGGCAGGTGTCTTCATGTAGCTAATGGCTTACCGTTTTCTTTTCAGTCCCCATCATGGGGACTAATTGAAGCCTGCTATACGCCAAACAGTGACAGAAATACCGCCGGAAATGACTCATCGGGTGATGGAAAACGTCAGAAATCGACTACAACAATGTTTCGCGAATAGAGGCCACCATTTGGAGGATGACATTTTCAAAACCAAATGAAAACAAACTGTATCCCTTCATTTTAACGTTAATGTAATAAATATTTTAATAGCAGTTACCTTTGTCTTTTTGTCAAGCCTTAAAATGTGGGAGATTTTTGCCACACCCTGAAATATAAAGTATATTATTCTTTTTCCCCCTGACATCTGGCGACCTCATTCTAGGATATAAACTCCTATCCTTGAATTACCGAAATCACTCAGCCACTCTTAGCTAGGTCGACTGCTGCACAGCAGCCAGCATATCAGTCTTCAGTCAGTCTCAGTCTGAGCATCATGGCAGCCAGTATATACCTACAGGAAGCCAAGGATATGGGGCTTACTAACCCCCAGGAAATCAAAGAGCATGTGCTATCGCGTGAGAATGCTGCCCATGAAGAGCGGAAAATAGAACGTGAACACGAGCAAGCAAAGCGTGAGGAAGGTGAGAGAGAACGTGAACACGAGCGAGAACAGCGTGAGCGTGATGAACGTGAGAAAGAACGTGAGCGTGAGGAACGTGAAAGAGAACGTGAACACGAGCGTGCCGAGCGTGAGATATGTGAAAGAGGAAGTGAACACAAGCGTGCTGAGCGCGAGGCACATGACAAACACAAGCTTGAAGTGCTGAAGCTCAAGCGAGACTCATTGGATTCAGGCACATCGGGTGCAGCCAACCCAAACTCCACGAGTGCTCTCTCAACACCTGTTCTCGCAACTCCACACCTCAAGATTCCTTCTTACAAGGAAGGCGAGCGAATCGAGCCATTCATAGCTCATTTTGAAGGCATGGTACGGCAGTACGATCTGGATGAGGCAGCTGAGTGGCTTCAGTTTCTTAGCCTGTTTGAGGGCCCTGCCCTCGACCGCACTTATCAAAGCATACGGTCACCGTTGATGACGTTAGAAATCAGTTCATGAGGGCGAGTCTCCAGGAAAAGGAGACAGCTGTTCAGTTCCTTGACCATCTCACACAATACCTAGATGAGTGGATGGAGAAAAATGAGACTCCTAGCACGCAAGAGGGAAAAATCGACCTTGTGCTGCGCACACAGCTGGAAAAGTCGTGGCCTGCTGAGTTTATGGCTCAGCTCAAGATTTGCAAAGTAAAGGATGCAAACCAAATGGTGAAAAAGGCTGATGCATTCTTTACTGCGTACGGATACCAAACTCGTAGGCAACAGCCATGGAATAGGGAAGATACTGCTAAGTCTGGGAAGCAATTGCAGACCGAACCCCTGCATCAAGGCCGTTCTCAGAATAGTGGTCATTGTCCAGGCAGATCGCGGAAGGACCAGGGGCAGAATACGCAGCAACCTGCTTGGAAGAGGTACAACAAGTACCCTAACCAGCAGCAGTATCAGCCACGCAATCAACCGGCGGGACAGTCCTTTTCAGTACCAGCCCCAGTGTATCGGAGGCAGGAAGCAAACACAGCCTTCATTCCTCGACAGGCGCACGATGGTGCCATCCCCGCCAGCACAGGTCCTCCTTCACAGTTCACTAGTCCCCCTCAGATGGTGAACCCTCCTCCACAGGTGGTCAGTGTTCCTGCTCCCCAGATTGTAAGTACGACTCCTCATGCACCTAGTCAAAGTACGACTCCTCGTGCACCTAGTTCAAGTAAGACCCCTCAGGCATCTAGTCTTGTCACGTTTGCAGAGTTGTGCACCATGCAGCCTTATCAATGGCTGGCCGCTTCCTCCACAGGCCCTCCCACAGGTAACAGTGCCGTCCTTGTTCAGCCAGGGCTTGTGGGAGGTGTTTCTGTTAATGTCCTGAGAGTCAATGGTTTCTCAGGTTGCACTGTAAGGCAGTTTAGTTCCACCTGAAGAATATATAGGCAGACAGGTCCAAGCTCAGCTTATTGATGGATCAGTGAGATTGTTCCCTGAGGCACTTATCCAGGTAGCATCTCCCTTTTATACAGGTTCAACAGTTGCGGCTGTCATGCAAGAACCTTTGTTTGACCTCATTATAGGTAACATTCCAGGTGCCAAGTTTAGTGGCACCGTAGATATCACTACTCAGACTTCGGCTACAGTAACACGAGCCATGGCCAAGGCTCCCAATCGCGTCATCCCGGTGACCATTGCATCACCGCAAGATCTGATTGACAGTCAAGATGTTTTCCAAGAACAACAGACTGTCCCAACACTTGCTGCTGTGCGGAAGAAACAAAAGGGTGAAGTGACCAAGTATTCACGGGGTGGACGAGCCAGGTTCCTTCGCAAACAAGGACGGCTCTACCGTGAGTCACGAACACCCCAGGGCGAGGTTCGACTGTAATTGGTCGTTCCCACAAAGTATCGCCAAGCAGTGTTAGAATGGGGTCATTGTTCAGCATCAGGAGGTCACATGGGCAAAAGGAAAACCCAAGGCCGTATCCGTGCTGACTTTCTTGCTGGGAATGGGACAGGAAATAGATAGTTTTGTGCACTCCCGCAATGTGTGTCGACGTACCACTCATCAGGAAAGTTTCCTTCCTGTGCCGTTTGAATCCACGCCAATAATCTCTGAGTCATGTGAAAGAGAGAGAGAGCAGTGGTAATGTGGGTGAAGACCTGACATCTCGCCCGTTGGCCCCACAGGACACAATATGTCTAGGGTCTGTACATACATATGTACCGTAGATTATAAGTGCACAGTCACGGCGATCCCAACAGTGGACACCGATGACAAACGAGCAGTCATGGCGATCCCAACCGTGGACACCAACGATGAGCCCTTATTAGTCGTAAGTGTAGGGCTTGTACATACTATACGTACCGTAGGTTAAGGGGGAAATTCAAGACCCCCGCAGAGGCAATCCGAGGCTGTGTCTGAATTACCTTGAGGTGTTTCTCGAGCTGTGGGCCTTTGTGAGGATTCCCGGAGAATACACAATATCCACATGAGTGTTCACATCCATGCAGGGTGTTAAAATGTGACCTGCCCGAGTTTGCATACGGATTCTCGAAGTACCTTTATTAGCTATAAGTGTAGAGTTATAAGTGCGCAGTCGCGGCGATCCCAACCATGGACACCGATGACAAACGGGCAGTCGCGGCGATCCCAACCACGGACACTGACGACAAGCCCTTTATTCGCCATAAGTGTAGGATTACAAGCAAGCAGTCACGGCGATCCCAACCGTAGACACCGACGACGAGCCCTTTACTAGCCATAAGTATAGGTTATAAAGGGCAAGTATGCCTTAGGATGTCTGAGTGCATAGGAGCAAATACCACCAGAGAGTACTTGGATTAGGAGCATATGCACAGAGCCCTGTGTTAATGGTCACTAGTCTTACTTTCCACCTGTGTTGGGCTGTGGGTCATTGAGGGCCCTGTTTCAGTTGAATTTCCAGCTGAAGCACACTTTTCATTGTATATGGATTGATTGCTGGACAAATGGTAATTGTAATTTAATAAAAATTGTTTGTCACATTGACTCTATTGATGCCCCACCTTGACTCATTCCACAGGAACAATTGGTGGGTGAAGCAGTTTTGCTGTGCAGGTACAGCGGCAGGTGTAGCAATTTTGATGTGTGGGTCAGCTGATCGTCTCTGCCGCATGCTGCCACCTCTTCTCCTCTGCCCTCATCGCCTTTAGTATAGTATTAATTTGTATCATTATCACTTTACACGTAGGTACAGTTACACTACAACTCTCACACCTACATCGTGTATCACATACACCACAGTACATAACAATTAGTTGTCAATGTAAATGTAGCGAACTTTCACTCAGTTTGACCTGAGTACAGGATATTTCACCATCGTCACGGACTTTTTCCCTTAAGCTTGCTTGTCTTAACATATACTGTATATGAGGTTTTTACGCTCATTGGCGACAGTGCTTTTCTCCTGTAACAGGATAGTACACACACCATAGTGTGAATCTTGTGTGACTGAGCTAGGGTGTATATATATATATATATAGTTAAATTTTTCCCAGGAAAAATTTGATTTTCCAGGGGCGTAATGTCACGAATTTCCTAGACCGTGTAAATAGTATCACAATTCGTGACATTGTGGGAATGACTGAACAATTCTGAAATCCATAGAATTTCGTTCATTCTCTTAACCGTCCACTTCTGGACGCAAGTTTGCATCGAGTTTTCAAAACTTTTGTAACTGTCTCGTGAGTGACTGTCTCTATGTACAGATAGTGCATTCCACCGAGCAGACAGTGCATTCCACCAAGCGATATTTTAGTGAATTATTGTTCCCTCACCCTTGCCTTCCTGACCGTTGAGTTAAACCACGCCCCTTTCACATGCTCTTGTGTTGGGCAGCATCGAGCCTTAGTTGTCTCTCGATAGTCATGGAGAGCGGATTGCGATACCTAACACGGATAGATTTCTTAGTGATCTCCAGCATCCTGCAGTATCGGCATATTCCAGAATCTCCCACAAACCTAGTGATCGACCTAGCAGCAGTAAACTCATCTCCACTGACCAGTATTTAGCCCAGTGCATTATTTAGCTATTGGTTTGAGTTCTTGAGTGAGTGCATATCGTTTCCTTTGATATTGAACAGATTCATGTAATGTAAATTCATTTTCATGTAATTAATAAATTTACAGTTCATTTTCTTGAGCTTTGTCAAATGTAACAGTCGTGTTTGATTTCCCCACATTTAGCACACTTTCGCTACTCCAAGTTACCAAAACTCCTTATATTAACCCGCCGAGTCCCAATGACGTACGGTGCACGTCGCTACTCTTTTCTGTGGACAGACCCAACGACGTACATCGTACGTCACGCAATTGCAAGGCCCATTGTGTGCACATTTTTCAACATTCGTGGGTGATTTTTGGTAAGCATAGGTGGGAGACCTTCCTCTACCTGCTGTCAAGCGGGGATACTCCCTGGCCCCACCTAACCCCCCATTCCCCCCTCCCCCCACACTGGGCAATTCACCTGTTGCATTAACCTAAGTAAAGGTATGTTGCCCCATGGTCTCTCCAATGTCGAAATTCACTGTGAAAGTGATTCCTGAGGTGGAGGACAAAGAAACAAAGAAGCTAGAGGTAGAAACAAACAGAAGTGGTGAGGTGGTAATGTCGTAAAGGAAGGGGGTTTTGGGTAAGTGAACAATGCTTATAAATGCCTATACTATTGTGTGAAAACCAATATAGACTTTTACTACATATAAATTCGTACCAAATAAATGAAATAAATACATAATTTAATGTGGCTTGAATTAGTTAACCTTTCCATAGTTCATTTTCTTTAGCCAGGAACCCTGAAAAAGAAGGAAAAAGTAAGGTTGAGTGACACTTGTATCAACATTTTTTTACCTCAGGATCGCGTTTTCACTGTGAATTTTCGATGTTTCTCACCAAAAGCGAAGGTTTCAGCCAAAAAACAAAAAGTCGGAAATTGATCAGGATCTGGGGGTAGGCTGGGTAAATAACCGGTCGGGACTGGGCGGGTTAATTTTGACTAGTATTTAGGCCAGCTCTTGGTATTAATTCTTAATTCCGTTGTGCCACCTAGGAGTTCGCACCAGCAAGTTCCTGCTTATTATCATTATTACTACTATTTTTAATTTATGAATGTTAACGGGTGAACTAACTTTCTCAGAGGCCAGCAGTTCAGTAATACAGCCTTCTTGAGCATTTAGCCCCTGCTGTGTACTGTTGAGAAAGTTTTCAAAATTCTTGACTCTAGAGAATTGGCGAAGTAACCCAGCATAAAAGTGAAATCGCTACTTGATTTCATGAGTCGATTCTCCCGTGATAATCGACCAGATTGTTATTTACATTGTCCATAGACATATTCTCATTTCCCTCGTGACATCTGGCTTCACATTTGTTTATATATAAAGTATATTCTTCATTTTCCCCATGACAGTGGCCCAGGCAGAAATCTTGCCCAAGGCAAGCTGCATACATCGCTCAATAGCAGACATGCAGGAGCCAGAAAACAATGTAACTAAGTCATCCACGTAAAGTGATGAGGATACCCCAGCAGGCACAGTGTCGAGGATACCATTGATGGACACTGCAAATAGGGAATCACTTAAGACACTCCCCTGTGGGGCACCCTCCTGGCACAGCAGCGGAGAGAGTGTAGAACCCACATGGACCTGAAACACATGATCATGCAATAAGTTTTCAAGCAACACAGGCAGGCGACCACCTAAACCAAAGGCATGAAGTTGTTGGAGGATGCCATGGTGCCAAGCACTGTCATAAGCCTTCTCAAGGTCAGAGAACACAGCCACCAAATGTTGCTTAGAGGCAAAAGCTTCACAAATCGATGCCTCGAGCCAGATAAAGGTTGTCCGAAGTAAATCGAAATTTACGGAAGCCACTTTGCGAAGGAGAGAGAAAGCAACACTTCTCTAGAAACCACACAAGCCTAACATTTTCGAATAGCTTGCATACACATGATGTTAAAGCAATTGGGTGATAGTTGGAAACCTGGGATTCGCCCTTACCCGTCTCTCTATATAGTGACCACTACCAATAGCTGACAAGTTTGACACATATGTTTATTCATCCAGGCAGATGTTTACTGGTCTAGCGTTACTATAAGCGACAACCTGCTCCAGAGTATCCTGTCCCATGTTGATAATTCGGTTACAGATCACATCATCTGAGAAAGGCACATGTAGTTTCTCTCTCTCTCTCTCTCTCTCTCTCTCTCTCTCTCTCTCTCTCTCT
>JAGKTI010020000.1:3508-14118 GCA_018397915.1 Birgus latro | reverse complement strand
TCTCTGTCTCTATCTCTCTCTCTCTCTCTCTCTCTCTCTCTCAGTTTACCGTGCAAGGTTAGAGTATGCAAGAGGTGCCCAGCGAGAGAGAGCCACACACGTTATTCGTCCAGTGCAGTCAGGAAACGCTCTCCCCACCTGAAAAAGAAAAATGTCAGTAATTTTTGGATCTCCTTTATTGTTATTCGACATGTAATTTCTGAACAGTTATTATGATTAATCGCACAGCGTAATTGATGCATAGCACACAAATCAAGCCCACCTCTTTGTTAGGTTTGTTTATGTAGGGTTCATGAAAATGCATGAGCATCTAAATTTGATAATTACCAGTTTCTGAAATCATACGTTTTTGTCATATAACACTACTGATAGAGTTACTTGAACCACATTGTTTATTACGTATCATATACTGTAACTTTTTGGAACCACAATATTGCTTCATAATATTTTTTGGAACCACCTTACTGTTATTTGCCACGTAATTTTTGAAATCTCACAATTGTTATTTCTGCAAGATGTACACTGATATGTGTTGATTTATATCTCGGTTACATCCAGTTGTGTAAATACCTGAGAATGAATTGTATCGTAAAATCAGTAATGATGTAAAATTGTTGACCTCTACCAATATGTGCTGTACCTTCAATATTTATATGAAAAAAAAGTAAATTCATGACTTAGTCCCAGTAAGCCTGCACTAAATAGAAACATAGATAAACAACGAAATTTACAGATGATTAGGACTTAGTAATAACAATTACCGTTTATGGTTGTGTAACTTGTATGAGTACGGAGACCCAGAACAGTTTCTGCAGCAAATGCCAACCCCTGTTGACAACCTTCCCTATGTCAACCTTAGTCAGTATGGCTTACCCCCTCCGAGTGGAGAAATATGATTATGTAGTGAACCAGCCATGGACTGACTGATGATGATGACCATCATCTTTACCATATTACAATTTATCGTGTTAAACACTGCCTTGTGAAAATTATTTATATTTGGTAGATTTCCAAATACTATTACTTAACACCACTGTAACATTATATATCAGGTCGTAACTCATGGCATAAATGTTGCAAGACACGGAGAGACTTGCAGCATATTATAATCAAGGAAAGCCGGCGAAACACCCTGGCCGTCATACTAGCCATGTTGAATCATATTACCTTAAAACTTGGCCCAGATTTTCGTCCTTTTTCAACTTAATTTACGTAGCTCAATGGCAGAAAATGTCAGTGCAACGGCATACGTCCTTTTCACAGCATTTATTTCTAGTAACGGTTCTGGACTTTCACAATGACTCGATCAATGTCCAACGTCTGTTAAACCACAGTTATATAGACGCTGCGTGCATGACATCTTATGCTCTGATTTTTCTGGATCATGTTCCTTGTTTACTCGAGTGTCTCAGCTCCATGTATAATAGCCTCCACCCTTTGACGACAACAAAAATCTTGCTATATTATTCTTGCTATCGCTCTTTGCAGGGTTAAATATCCTTCGAACACTGAGAAAAAAATTATAATTCCATTTCTTCACATAAGTATACAGAAAGAAAATATGTGTTGAAAACCAAGCTACACAGGATGTACCATCAAGTCTGATTCTGAAGTACCTATCCAGTCATGATCATCATCGATATCATGACTTTCTTTCCCACCAAGGGATAAGGTGAAGTGGGATCCAGAAACAAGGATAGAGAATGTAAGAAGGTGGAAGAACCGTCAACAGCAGGCCCAGTGAAAATTCCACACAATGAACCACACTTCATTTTAATCCCCTACCATCCTGGCTCTATCTCACAAGCCTAACCATCTGCTGCATTTCCTTTTATGCAGCAGATGGATATGCCTCACATACTCCTGACTTACAGGGTGAATCCGTTGACCATGAAAAAAGAAAGCCAAACCCTCTTCATGTGCTTCTCCGTGTACTCGTATAATTCATCGAGCCATCTCTATCGCCTGTCAGTTCCCAGCTCTCTCAACTGCTCAACACGCTTCCTCTCACTTATCCAGTACAAACTTGATTCGATTAGTCCACTTTCCACTTGAGACTGTCATATATACTATTCATACTGTCATATATACTATTCACACATTTGGCTATATCGAAAAAGTTACATTCATTTGTCACTCATTTTAACTTTATGGTCACATTCGATGAGAACCAGTCAGACAAATATAATGTCCCCAGCTGAATGTCTGACCCGTCTCTGCCGATGACAGATTTACTTTTGCAAAATTTCATCCTTGCTACCCCCAGAGAATCTTATTTAGCTTTGGCAGCAATTTTTCGAACTGGATGGTTTATATGTATCCTTCGTTTACCTGTTCTAAACTTCTGTCGAGTAAAACCGTTTGTTCATTAGCCAGAATAAAAGAAAAATACTTCATAATGAAGCGGTTAACCGCAAGGAAAGCTCTTGCTTACCTATTTATTTCATTTATGAAGCTTAAGATAATCTCCGTTTCCAACACAGTCTCGAAACTAGTCAGTGAATATTACCTCCGAGTCTCAATGAGAATCGTGTTCATTTCCGCAAGCACGTTTTCTCGGCTGTTCAGGTTAAAGGACCTAGTGACATGTTCTGCAGTCCTCTCTTGATTACGTGTGTTAATGTAGTTGCTGTATTGCAACTTGAATAAACCAAGAATCCTTTGCATATTTGGAGTGCAGAGCACCAGAGTGCTCCATTCAAGAGAGGAATAACGCTGAGGTACCTTTCAGCGACATTCGAGAGCACTGAAAATCCTTGGGTCACAGAAGTCAGAGATCCACAACAAAGGAAAGAAAGCTCGGATTAATGTCTATCGACAAAATTTGTTATTGTCAGACAGTCAGCTTTTACGATGTCCCAATCTTTCCCTTGGACAAGACCCGCAATAGTCGTTATTACATCCAGCTTTCCAAATGGTCTGACATGAAACCGTTTTATTATTTTCCCCGAGACGACGTGAACAGGCCCATAGCAATCACTTCTCACTCACAATCTCACACCCTCAGTGAGCAGTCATGAATCCACTGCTCTTCTTTGCTATTTTAAGTGGCAATTCTCCGTTAATTTTTTCCCTTTTCTATTTGGTTTATTATTTTTTGACATTTATATTTGTTCCTTTGGAATGGCAATTGGGGGAGGGTTAGTGCCCCTCCCCGTAAAACAAACGACCACCCCTTACGAGATTATTGCGTCTGGCCATAGATAGATAGATAGGTAGATGGAATGACGATTTTTTTTTCTGGCATCTTTTCTTTATAGTAATTTTCCTGAATTGTTTTTTTTTCTTTCTCATCTTTTCTTTATAGTACTTTTCTTTATAGTAATTATCCTGAACTGGGTTCAGCCCTATCCGGGGCAGACAACGTAGCAGGTGCAGTAGTGTTTCCTTTCATGCGATTTCCTACGCTTACACCCTCTAGGTTCCTTCCATGACACATACAAACTTTCGACTCATGAACTCAGCCACTGCAATCCGTCCTGCACTGCTCACGCCTTCCATATCTATACCCAGTAGAGCACCGAGTGGGGGCAGGTCACTTCTCCAGTGACAAAGAGGCGTTCCTAGGTCCTACTGATTGGATGCAAAACCACTGCTTGGGAGTGTACTTGTATAGTAGTGCTGCCCTCCCACGTCAGGTGTTGTGCAAGCCTCCTGTCATAAAACATACATCCACAATTCACATGTACGCTATTATTGCTTTGCTGTTGACATTTTAATGTTTTAATAAATCCTTTTCACTGATCACTTTTTTGCCCTTTTTAAATCTGTCACTCTTGGCGATTTATTTCTTTGCAATTCTATACTGTATACTGTGTATGGTTTGATTACTGCTTTCATTTTCTGGGCTGATGATAAGAGAGCTCGTCGAGACATCCCAGGAACCAGTTGCAAAGTTTGTGCTGTTAATTATCAAACTAAGGTTCCTTAAAGGTGAATTCCTTGATCTTTCCGATGTAGGAATTCCCTCATCTACTGTTATAACAAAAGAAGAAAGTTAACCTGTACTTATTGCTCTTGTGTTGGGGTCGCATTGGGTAGACTCTGTACACCCTCCCACCGGGTATAATAGCCTCAGTATGTAATCTGACCTGAGAAGACCAAGACGTGAAGACCTTGAGTGTTGATGGCAGCAGGTCCACCACTCCGCCCTCACATTCACACCCTGCCCCGCCCACACCCACGCCCATGCCCAGACGCAATTCCCACGGTGCAGCTCTGATTCTGAGGGGGAGAAGAGGGGAGAGTAAAAAGCAATGTTCATGTGCTTAAGTCTTAAGTATAGTGACTGTGTGTGTGTGTATGTGTGTGTGTGTGTGTGTGTGTGTGCGTGCGTGTGTGCGTACTTTCTATTACCAGACAGTTTTGACAATTTAGGATGGATATCTATTAGTAAATGGGTAAACTAATTCTATGTCTAACCTCTCCAGCTCGAAAAGTCAGGAAGATAAACAAAAGCCTCTGAATTTAAAAGAAAAAAAAAAGTAATCGAAATGACAGTGACAAAACCGTACGTCTCAAAGGGGAAGACAAGCCCCCAGAATTTGACGATCATTTTCCCAAGCAAGTGGCATTGATTAAAAAAAAGAGAAAAAAAAGCATGTTTGTACCACTGTTGACTGTCCTCTGTCGCGTGGCTTGCAGGATGATCACACCCCTCGAATCCGATGACACATTTTCTCTCACTATTCTTGCTACTGACAGATGATATGATTTTTTGGATTTTGGAGGACGTCTAGTAGTAAAGAGGTTGAAAAAGGTTCTACCTAATCTTTCCAGCTCGAGAAATCTCTCCTGAGCTGAATAAATTGTCTGGTTTCAGCAAGAGTGAAACTAAGTAACTGGACTGAAGAGGATACTAAGCACAGGCGTAATGTCCCACAGAAATTCGGGTTTGCATTCCCCTGCGCAACTGAAGGACTGAGCATAAGGCCACAAGATTCAGTATACTTCTCTATTTCCAGTAATATGTTCTAAGACTAAATATAATCAGTTGGAGTCGGCTAAAATGACACGCCAAGTATGTAGTAAGCAGTCTGTGAGAATAATTGGATAATCCTTAGCTAATTCACTACGATGACATTATTCTTATTAATTCAGTCCGATTTTTTCAACTTAAGAAAGAGCTCTCGTACTGAGGGGTTTAACAAAGTCTATATCTAAATCCTCTGATTTGAAAAGATCTTAACTAAAAAATACTCATGAGTTACCAAGGGTAAACTAAAAATACGTAACTAGATTCAAACGCGTAACACTTTTTCCTGGTGACTTAGCTGATTTCAGTCGTCTAGGTACTTGGAGTAAAATTTCAAAGTTTGTTAGTCGCAACAAAAAGGTTGAATCAGGGAGAGCAAATATTATATGCACTTCAGTCCATGTAAAATATTTTGGTCTGGAGGGGTTTGAGCAACGTGTGAATGTTTGGCTCATTTCACTGGATATGCATCACTTGATAGTTTTCCCACTTCTCACTTTTTAAAAAACATAAACAGAGGAAGGAAAAACAAATTTTAAAAAATCCATACACCAGATTACAGGTGTCCTCCATTCATATAAAAAAAAAAAAATGTGGAACAGATCTGAATCGCTGTAGGTTGAAATCTGGATGGAAACTAATCTGGAGATGCGAGTTCCAGACAGAAGCAGTCCGGGGAATAAATTAATTATGAGAGGCAGAAGTTCTGCAATATAGCAGTGTTACAGTCCAATTACAAGCGCTACCAGATGCCCGCGTAGCACGAGAAATGGCATAGAGAGGTGGCACAATAGATGCAACTTCGTCTTAGCATTAATTAATGCATGGGAGGCAAGATTCCTTCTTACTAGTAGGAGAGGTAGTTCATTTGTTATTGCTGGGTTATTGATAATTCTTATGTTTTGTTCTGAATTTTGCCTAGTTGTATTAGAGCAGTCCCTCCACATCCAGAATATTGTCCAGTTGTTTTAGTGCAATCTCTTCACATCCATTCCACAAGGGTAATCAATATTCGAGCTGCGAGCACACATGACTCTTGTTAATTATGGTTAACTGCTCCTCAGTGAAGAGGTTACTGATGCTGTACAATAATCCAGTTTTCTCTGGGGCGTTTTAGCAAGTGATCTAACATGAGAGTTCCAACTGGGGGCATTGTTAAGCAGACACTGAAAATTCCAGTACTTTTAGATAGAAATATTGGTTGCATTGAATGAAATATAGGAATCAGGCAATATCTGTTCATTAGTAAACTGGATATATTTGATTTTCTTAACAGTAAATGCGGCACTGTTAATTTGTCCCTTAAGAGATTTTAGACAAGTGTTGATTTATGGAGATTTCTGTACTGAGTTGGGAGTTAAAATCAAACTTGGTGAATGGGTATTTAAATGTGAAGGAACTGTGAAACATATGAGTGAATGGTATTATGGGTGACAGACAAGAGATCATTAACAATAATTAGGAGCAGGGTTGGAGCCAGGACTGATCCTTGTGGCACACTGGCTTTAATTAAGTGAAACTTGGAATATACGTCATCTACCTTTCCTCATATCCTTCTGTTGTTGAGATATGAGGAAATCAGTGGGACAAAAGATGACAAACGATGACAAGCAAGGGGTTTGGATAGCTGGGAGCGATGCCATATCTGTCAACAGTTTTAGAAATATCAAGGGCTTCTCCGTGCTGGTCAGTTGACTGATGGATGGTATGAGTAATGAGACTGAGTATATAAACAGTGAATCTTCCGTGATGAAAACCCTAGTGTCTGTCACTATTTAAATTGTTGGACTCAAGGTGTTTAGCAATGTGCTAGGCTATTAGTGACAATCTCAAATAGTTTTCCAAGGGATATGATAGCTATGGATCTGTAATCAGAGGGATCAGAGGAAGTTCTTGTCTTTGGAACTGGGCGGATAATGACTTCTCTCCAAGGATTAGCTAATGAAAAAGTACCGATGCATAGCCCGAGTAGGTTAGCTAGAATAGGAGTAAGTTTTGGGGAACACTTCTTCAAAAATATTGGAGGAATTCCATCTGGACCTGGAGTTTTGTTGGCTGTTAAATTGTCTAGGATAGATTTAATGTGTATAGTCTGTCTTTAGTGGAGCAATTTCGGGAGTCAAGTTCTAGTACAGGAACGGTCTGACTGACTGACTTCCTTTAAGGTAGAATTTCTGGCAAACGTACTGGTAAGAATGCTAGCTTTCCTACAAGGGTAATTCACAATGTATCCGACTGAAAATTTTATGGGGAGAATGGGTGATGACTTGCTGAAGTTACTGTTGAAAGAATTAAGAGTTGATCAGAATATTCTTTTGCCATTAAGATGCTTGGATGTGAAAAACGTTTGATTTGGGGAGATTTTTTTAACTGTCTTTGCGTGGTTTCTAAGAATTTTAAAGTGACCTCAGGATTCGGTAATTTTTTACTTTAAGTAAGAGTTGTAAGCTAAAGGCTTCTGGGTCATTGCTCTAACACAGTTGCTGAGATCATTGTGGGGAGTCAGATTTTTTTATTAAATTGTTGACTGGGTATAAAGAATTCCATACCAGCATGTATTAAGCCATTAATATGGGACTGGGTAGAATTGATGTCAGTGGAGAAAAATGACTGCCATGGAATATCAGCCAGAAAATTTCTAAATCTCTCCCAGTCTGCCCTGTCAAAGTGCCGTCTGGTCACCCTGACTGGTTCAGAACAGGGAAGTTTGGGCAACTGCTTCATGAGGCTTTGACGAATATGGTCGGAGGATGCAAGTGGTGACAGTACCTCTGTCCTGTACTGATCTGGGTTACTTGTCAGGAGTAGGTCCGAGAGACAGGCACTATGGTCAGGATTATCTGGTATACTGGTTGGTTGTATTATTAGTTGCGTGAGATTAAACGATTCTGCAAACAGAATCGTCAGCAGATTACAATAATCATTCGACATTATGAACATTACAATCACCCAACATGGTAATTTCAGTGGTAAGGATGAAGTTAAGGTTGGTTAACAGTATGGATATGAAGACAAATACGCTGGGTTCTGATGAAGCATTGGAAGTGCGATAAAAAATAGATATATCTGGTTATATTTAGGCAATTAGATTAGAATGATGAGTGATCAAAAATAGTAGAAGTGAAGTTCAAGACAGTGTCAACTGCATATTCATATTTGATATAATAAGTGCCACCCTTGTTATGAAAGTTTGTGAGTAGATGGTAACCAGGAAAGCTGTATGGGGATAAGGCAGCAGAGGGAGAGATATAGGTCTCTGTGAGGAACGGGGGTATATATAAAATAAAAAAAAAGTTTGATGATGATGAGGTAACCTAAACTGTGCAACATACGGAAAAGCTTTCACTCATAATTGGCAGGTAATGAGTACTTATAAATGTGGGACATAATAATAAGGCACGGTTCGTAACAGCAGTGAATCGTTACGCAACCTACCACGAATTATCTTACCGATTTCGTAGCTCCTGCAGTCCCGTGGTGGCTTCCGGCATTTGGTTTTCGCCTCGGGATCTCGGTAATGACGTGGATGTGACGTCACGAAGGGGGATGCCACGAACCTGTAGATCCTCCACACCGTTAATTATGTTTTGGATGAGTTTTTTCACGACACTTTTGATGCTTGTCCTCATGTTCCCCTTATTGTTATTACTGTTGTAATTTGTGTTATAGTTATTAGTGCTGCTGTTGTTATTCGCAGTTCTAAGCATGTTATCCTTGGACGTTGATGACGTAGGTATGACATCATGATTGAAGTTGACATGAACATTCAGATACTCAGATTTGTCGCTGATTCTGTATGCTGTGTTCATGTCACCTGTACTTTTCCCTATGTTCACTCCGTCACTTAGGCCTCTAGCTGCTGTGTTCATGTTCTCATTATTGTTATTATTATTGTTGTTATCGTTGTTGTTATTGTTATTATTGTTATTGCTGTTATTCGCGACGTTGATCACACTCACGACAGTATTTAGGACTATCATCATCAACGACAGGAAAGAGAAAACGGAGAAGCCAGTTCGAGAGGGACACATGTCTGTTTTCGAGTAGGACATCCTTCCTTCAGATCTTTCTGTGTGTCTTCTCTCTCTTGCCTTGTGTTGTCCATAATAAACAGAAGATAGTGAGTTCGTGTCATTTTGCATCGTAATTATATCAGTGTCCATAGAAACCGTCCTCTCACTGTCCATCTTAACTGTTTCCTTATCACTGTCCATTATAGCTGATTTGTTTTTATTCTCCACCGTTACTGTTTTCTTATCAGTGTCTATCGTAACTTTCTTCTTATCTATTGTGACTGTATTAATTTTGTCCACCGTAACTGTCTTGTTCGTGGTAACTGATTTCTCAAGATTTGTGTGGACTTTATTGCTATCGTCTATAGCTTCCTCTTCCTCCTGTTTGCGATATTTCAGTCTGGTTTTCGTCCCTTCATTTTGGAAATTCGAATCGTGACCTTTGAGGGCGTTTTGCGGTGAATTTTCGGAACTTAAGATGCTAGTTTCCTCATGTATCGGTGGTTCTGTATTATGCAAACTTTCCACAGCCACTGAGTTCACGGTAACTGAGGCGGTCCAAAGGTTTGCTTCTACTGAGTGTCCCGTTATGATAAGCCAAATCACCAGCCGAGGAAACAGCTGAATATAAGTTGATTCGTACATTTTGAAAGAAATTGTGCTTGGCCTGTTTTTTCATAACCTTCGCTTCTGTAGTTAGTCACTGAATGAGGGGGAAAAAAAGAAGAAGTTTACTTGAGGGGAAAAAAACACCACAATATAAAATGTAGGATCAATAAACACGTCACTTAACTTTTCTTTCAGAGGTGAAAATATTTAACCCCTTTTAGCCTTTTTTTTTTTTCACATTATTCTTGCTGGCTTCAGTTTTATTGAATTTGGGAACAGTCTGTTGTACTTACGGGGTTAATGAATGAAGATTATATGAAACTCTTCGTGTTCGAAAGGACCCCTGGACCCCTCAAGTCTGAATTAAATCAGCGGTTGGTGGCAAGCATGTATAAAAAAAAAAAAATACGCCATCGGACTGAAGGGGTAAAGAGGAGACGTGATTACGACTGAGGTTGAGATACCGAATATGATGTTAAGGCTATCCATGTACTTAGTTTTCTCGGTGGTTTTTGGGACTTTGCAATGCATCTTCTTTGGTGATGAATCTTACATACACGCACATTGTTCCTGATACAAACTACTGGGGCGGCCACCATCTACTCACTCGATTACGTAACACGATTGAAAAGCCAAATGGTTTCCTGCAACCCAGGACACCATTTGCTACGTTGAGTGGAAACCATATAACCAATATTTGGACACCTGGCGATATAGTGGGCTAAAGCACTCCAAATGGTTGCATAACATAATGATTTATGTTCAAGGAAGGGATGGGGATTATTGCTCACATAATTCCTCTAACGGAAGATTATTTGGTCAGTCTCACCTAAACTCTTTTAATCCCATCACTTGTTTTCCATTCTATTCTTTCTACCAGCAGACAATTTTTATTCTACTTATGAAAGGCCTTTTGTATCCGGAGAGTTAATGAAGGCTATATTTACCCCTCCCCTGCTCGGAAAAGTCTTCTGTGAGTTGGAAACACACACACACACACACACACACACACA
>JAGKTI010019999.1:0-16619 GCA_018397915.1 Birgus latro | reverse complement strand
TTACATAACACGGTAAAATTTGTAACACGCCATTATTAAATAACTGAAAATAATATTGCCACATGCCATTATTCATACGTGTATTTATTTTTATTTTTTCTCATTTTAAAATTATCCAGTTTGTCCACAATGAAATTTGGTTCGTTTTGTAAGTTGTTGTGGCGGGAAAATGAGCCGCAACCACAAGGATCTAAGGTGAGATATAACGCCTAAGTTTGATTGTAATCATTTATTATTTATTGTCACTGCAACATAGTGTGAAAAAAAAATGTACTCTTGGATTAAGCTGAGTGATAGGAGATGGAACTGGGCTCGTACTGGAAGATGTTATGGCAGGAGAATGACCCGCAACTTGCCGCAACCATAAGGATCCAAGGTGGCATATGCAGGAGTTTGATTATAACCATGTAAGTTCCGTACAGCGTTGCATAAAAGTACTCTTGGATTAAGCTGTGAAGGACAGGAGCGCAGCCTAAACTCTACTTATTTCAGGGAGAACGCACAATACTGGCGTGTTGCTGTGGCGGTGGCGCTCAACATCATTAGAGAAACACCGCCCAATCTCACCCCTCGGCAGTACACCTTAAATCTCCTTTCTGTTCTTCTCCCAGACACCTCACCCTCACCTATCACGGTAAGTTAATGCAACCATATGAGCATCTATTTACTCAGTGGAAACGAATTAGCTCTGAAGTCGTCAGCACTCCACTTGGTTAAATAATAATAATAATAATCCAGCACATTGTCTTTGGTGACGTAAAACTGACATAAATACTAGAAGACAGCACTAGGAGAGCATACTTCCTCCAACGTCAATATCAGACAGCTCAAGCCACCACCAAAGTTTAATAAACTCTTCTTTGGCAAATGAACCACATATATAAAATTTCATTGAAATCCATCAATAAATATTTTTCTTAGATATATTGTGGACAAAAACAAGGGAGAATACATAGCCTTCTCCCACTCTGTTGGTGGAGGTAACAAGCATAAATGTGAACATACAGACTGCATGCTTATGAAACAGCACCATGTTATCTGATTGAAAGCATTAAATGGGGATAAGTGAGGTGCCTTCATCACATTAGAAAGGAGTGACAGAATTCCCTCTCTCTCAAACCTTTTTACCCTCATGACTTTTTTTTTTTGAGTTCTTGCAATCTTAGGCTATTTATTTCTACTCTGAACACATTCCAATCTAAGGAAACTAGATACAGCTTCCACTAACCTCCCGCAGCAAGCAATCTTCCCTAAAATGAATAAACTGCTGGAGGTGGCAAAATTATACCCACAAAACATCCTGGGGATGGAGTTAATCCTGGTTCTTGGTGATAATTTCCAGGTTGATCTCGATGATTCTGCAATGGTTACCGAGAATGAGTGTGTACAGCCACAGCCGCTGCCACAACCACATCAGCAACCACAGCTGCAACCACAGGAGCAGCCGCAGCCACACTCACAGCCGCAGCCACGGCAACAGGCACAGCCACTGCAGCAAGCATGTAATGTGGAGGATGAACCAGGGACCCAGCATACAAGTGAGGGTATGTCTGTATCTTTGTTAATAGGTTTATGAAGACCATCTCTGACACATAAAGAACCTTTATGGTACTACGGTATTTTTGTTTTCTCTTTATATTCATGTTGTTCCTCAAATTTTCCCGTGTTGAGGCGTCAGTGTGAACTAACTGCAGCCATTAATTTACCATATGAGTCAGTGAAATATTGTACCCTGACCGTCTTCCAAGTCATCATCCAACCAGCATAAAACATCTGACATTGGTTTTACGTGCGACACAAAACTCATTAACACACGAAATGTAATTTATTGTTCATACTTGCGATATGGAAGTAGGTATGTATGTGACGTAGTTGCACATCTTATCAACACCGCAGATTTACTCTTCGTATATGGTATCACTGACTCATTCTATGAGGTAAATTAGAAATAATTATTCTCAGTACTTATTTCTTAAACTTGGTATTACAGTTGGAACATTCTCTTATAATAGCCTACTGTCCTCATCTTTGCGTTTTGTTACATCCATATCTGGACGTAGGTTACATATTCCCATGGCCCACTTATATCCCCAGGTGCAAACAGATGGTGTCGCATACCACGTCATTGTTTGAGAACTAATACCGTACTGTTGTTGTTGCCCCAGACTCTTTGAAAAGTGAACCCCGTGGACTACAGGTTGAAGGTGTCCTAGTAGTCCACCATCATCTTTTGGTGGAACAGGGAGAGAGCTAATGTTTGTATCACTGACACAACATGAAGACGTCTCTCTCCAGCACCATACCAGTAGTGAACTGTCTGTAATTGTTGTTGTTGCTGTAGTTGTTCTACCCGGTCTGTCTGTCCGAGGAGACCCATCAACCACAAGCATGAAGCTGCTTTTCTGAGCCACACAGCGCCTCGCCAGAGTCGGGACAGGGTCCTTCCACATGACGAGGTGTAGGGGAAAATAGAGGAAGTACAGCTCCAAAGAAAATGAACCGTGTATAGGAGCTATGTATGAGTTGTAGTCTCAGCCCGAACTTACTTGGTATATGTGGCTGGGTTCCCCGTCTGAGTGTTGTGCAAGGCCAGTTACCGGGCCTTGGCCCCACATTACTCCCATGGAGTAGCATCCCTATCAGAACAATGGTAACCACCAACCTACTACCTTTTGACGGGCTAACGGGTGCCACAGCATGCCCAAGGATGACCCAGGACTATGCAGGGCAGGGGCGTTCATCTTCCCTGAACCGGATACATGCTCCGGCCACATAACCATGCTGTCTATGGTAATATGGCAATCTTACTCAGGACTGGTGTGTTGCTATTAGCTGGGGTGTTTGAATGACATTTCAAAAGGCCTTAGGAGGAGTAGTGTTATCTCACAGCTTCATTCAAACTTGTGATCCAGCACTAATCACTTGACCAACACATCCCCTAACCACCACTTAACTAATAATATTAGTTCTTTCACCCCCAGATGAAGTGGGAGAGATAGAATGTGTGAAAATAGTCGTGAAGACAAAGGAAAAGAATCCTACCATAGCACGAACCTCGATATCAGAAGGGAGGCAGCAAGCAGAGGTACCAAAGATATCAGTGCGACCTCTCCTGCACCTCACAACACCTGTCACAAGCCTTACCATTCAAACGCACAGCCACACCACCCAGTCAAAGCACCTCATCACACCTGTCATAAACCTCACCACTCAGTCGCAGAACCTCACCACTCAGCTTCAGAACCATACCAACCAACCAGAGAACCTCACCACTCAGCTTCAGAACCACACCAACCAATCAGAGAACCTCACCATTCAGCCAGAGAATCTCACCATTCAGCCACTGGCCTTCACCACACCTGCTATAAATCTTACCACTCAGTCAGAGAATTTCACCACTCAGCCACCACCCATCACATCTGCCACAAACTTCCCCACTCGACTGCAGAACCTCACCACTCAGCCACCGCCCCTTATCACACTTGCCACCAAGCTCACCACACAAGCACCACAGCTCACCACACAAGCACCACAGCTCACCACCCAAGCCCCACATCTCACCAGTCAAGTATCACGTCTCACTACTCAACTACAGCAGCCTATCACACAGCCACCATCCCTTGCCATGTCTACCACACACATTACACCTGATGCCGAACTCACCACACAGCCTCAGAACCTCACAACTCCGGCACCACAGTACAACAGTCAAGTCCCTCACCTTACCACTCAACAGCCGTCACATCTCACAATACAACCAACACCCCGCAACACCCAACAACTATCACACCTCTCCACACAACCACCACCAACCATCACCACTCAACAATCACCATCCCTCACCACTCAACAATCACCACCCATTACCACTCAACAACAACCACCCATCACCATTCAACAACCACCACTCATCAACACTCAACAACCACCAGCCATCAACACTCAACAATCACCACCCATCACCACTCGGTCACCACCACCCATCACAACTCAACAACCACCAGCCATCACCACTCAACAACCACCACTCATCATCACTCAACAACCACCACTCATCAACACTCAACAACTACCGGCCATCAATACTCAGCAACCACGTCCACACCTCACAACTCAACAACCATTACACCTCACCACTCAGCAACCACTGTTCACCACCCATTCACAACACCTCACCATTCAAGACTCTCAAGACTCCCACCTCACCACTCAAAGCCCATTCCCCCTCACCACTCAACACCTATCCCCCTTCAACACGCAACACTCATCCCCCCTCATCATTCAGCCACCGCACGGCAAACAGAACTCCTACGAACTACTGCCCAAATCAGTGCAAGTTATCCCAAAACCTACTAACACCATTCCGAGGCCAGAAAATGAAGTGCTCCCAGATTCTACGTCTCAAACCCCACCTGCACCTCACACACAAAGCCACCAGCCAGTCATATCAGCCCTCGCTGATCACTGCTATTCCTTTAACCAACGCCAGTACAGAAATGGACATCTCACTAGCAACACAACGAATCAAGAAGAGAGTGAAGAATCGAACCACAGCAAGAAGAAAGATCCCGAAAACGAGCAAGTCATGGAGAACTCATTTACTGCATTCACCACCCACCTTGATCACTGCTACTCCTCTAGTCATGATGCAGCAACTCACACGGAAAACAGTACCAAAAATCTCGACAGCAGTGCTACAAATCAAGAAAAAAGCAGAGAGAATAGTAACGAAAACGAGCAAACTAAGGAGAACTCAGTCACTGCAAACACTACCCAACTCCATCACTGCTACTTATTTAACCAAGATAAAGCAAATCACACCCACAACACAACTGGAAGTCTCAACAGCAGCACTAACACTAAGGAGCAGACCGGGGAACTCAACGTGGGAGAAGATGAAAGGGATGAAGAGAGGGGGGAAAGAGAGGAAGAAAGATGTGAAGAGAGAAGACAGAAAGGAGGATGTGAGAGGAGAAGAGAAGGGGAAGGTGAGAAGAGAAGGGAGGAGGAAGGTGAAAGAAAAGAAGGAGAAGGTGAGAAAAGCAGAGAGGAAAGAGAGACAGAGAGCACAGGGGGAGGGTGTGAGAAGAACAGCGAGGAAGAAGAGGCAGGGAGCGTTGAAGGAGGGGGTGAAAAGAGGAGTGAGGAAGGAAAGACAGAGAGCAAAAAGGGAGAACGTGAGAAGGGAAGAGAGGAAGAAAAGGCAGAGAGTGCAGGAGCTGAGAAGAGGAGCGAGGAAGGAAAGACAGAGTGCGTGAAAGTGCTGCTGGAGATGAGGAAGGAGGTTGAGGTGGGTCTGAAGGCCGTAGCGAGTGGGGCATCGTACAACTGGGCCAACTTCTACAACATCTGCAAGGCAGGTGGACTACTTATGAGTACATGAATCTGAGTTAACAAATTAAACACTCTCTCTCTCTTTCTCTCTCTCTTGCTTTTGTCTACCCCTTGTTATGTAGGCTATAATTCCAATGCACTGCTTTAAATGCAGATATGTTCATGAAAAGTTACTGTCAATATGATATTATCCCGCAGGCTGTAAAACAGAGCCTTAGTAGAGATATGGCTGGAGGAAGGAGGTGAGGGATTATATGAACACACGAATGAATGACTGTAGACATGATCCATTAAATGCATGTTGTAAATGAGATCCCTGGATGAGGGAGGTGAGGGATTATATGAACATGTGAATGAGTGACTGTAGACATGATTCATCTCCTGCAGGTTGTAAAAGAGTGCCTTGGAAAGACTGATGGAAGGAGGAAGGAGGTGTGGGACCTGTGTAATTCCCTACTGATGGACCTTCTGGCTGCCCTCCTCACAGCCACCCCGGCACCTCGCCTTTCCTCTCACTGGGTACGTCCACAGGATAATTTTCTACTCTTATGGTCCTATTTTTAACCCCTTCATTTTGGTGACGTACTTTATAGTTATTTCTATTTTCATACGAATATATTCAGCTAACGAGAGACTTTTCCAGGTGGAGGTCTTAGCTGCTGTTCTCATTTACTCGTCAATATGAGGGGCCTCCTTTAGTCTAATCGCCCGTATTGCACTACAGGTCACTTCTCCGGTGAAAGTCGTGTCCTTTGGCCCTATTGTCCGTTAAAGCACGGGCGGAACATGTATATATAGTAGAGCTAATTACCTTCTATACGTATAGCTTATTCACGGGCTGAACATGTATATATAGTAGAGCTGACTATCTTTTGTACGTATAGCTTATGCATGAGCTGATCATGTATATGTAGTCGAGTGATTACCTGCTGTACGTAAAGCTTATGCACGGGCTGAATATATATATATAGTAAAGCTGATTACCTACTGTATGTAAAGCTTACTCAAACTGTCTGCAGCGGTAGATACATCTTAATACCTACCCTCCACACCACAGTTAAAGATTTACTGATTTAATTGCACCAACAAGTGTGCAAACTTCCTCCCCATAAGCATGTGTTGTTTTCAGTATCATATCTCCTCATTTAGCCACCGCGTCTTAACCGTCTATCAGAGAACGTCATTTGTATTTTATCTTGCAGCTTTCAGGCGACTTACATTCGACTTAGGAGCCTCTGGTTATAAAGGTTCTAATGAAGGATAATTCTTATGTCTCAATTGTGTATGTACTGTAGCGGCCAGTTTGCAATTACACTGGTAAGGTGGTGGTGGTGGTGGTGCTGATGATGATAGTAGTAGCAGTGGTGGTGGTAGTAGAAGTAGCAGCAGTAGTGGTAGTAGTAGTAGCAGCAATAATGGTAGTAGGAGTAGCAGTAATAAATCTTTTGCAGTGGGATGGTGTCGATGCTGTGGTGTGTGGGATGAACGTCCTCAGCTCATGGCCTCCCCTGCTGGTCAGTGCGGCAAACCTCGTCCTACAGGGACTCTGCTTACTTGCACGCCGCATTGTAATTCAAGGTACGATATTTAAGTTGGCGTCAGTCTCTGTTTGTCCTTAAGTCTAATATACCCTGAAATGGTCGGGCGATGTGGAGAGGATGGAATAAGAAAGACTGACTGGAAGAATGTTTGTGAGTGAGGGGGAGGGGGAGACCAAGAATGATATGGAGGGACGGAGATATATGAGAGAGCGATGAGGGCTGGTCGACAGGGCGACATGGAGGAAATTTGTTTGTGGCTACCCCATGCGGAACTGAGGCTATAGACAGATGATTAACATTCTGCCTCGAACATACTTCAGTGTTTTTCTACCTCTATCATTTTTTTTTTTACAGATCTAACCCTGTCTCAAACAATTTTCAAATACCCATCTACAAGTCTGACTTTTTTTTTTTATTGTTTATAGCTTTCACTGTCTCGAATAATCTGTCTCTACAGCAGTGTATATATTTCTCTGTTACAAGATGCCCTATCTCAGTGTTCATTCACGCTGTTTTAATATATCATGTGTCTACTGTCATTCTGTTAGGTGATTCTGACATCTAATTCTAGAGTTTCAAGAGGAATTCCGTAATTAAACCGCTGTTAGAGGTATCTTTCTCTCTCTCAACTGATGTCTATCTATCTCCTTTTCATTAGCTGTCGTAACTTATCATCAGTTATGTTTCAAACGCCTGCCGTGACTAAACAGCCCAAATACTTTTCTCCCACAAATACCGTTCGAAATTAGTTACAATTCATCAGTATTTCCTTCCTCTCCCAGCCACCCCCCCACCCCCTTTCATCGTGCATACCACCATTCCATGGCTTCAGCTCGTTGTAGGTCTTACAATCTTTATATCCCCATTCATCATGTTCCTTTTATCTTGGATAAATTAATCAGGAAAGTAAGTTTATTGAATGCACTGATTATATAAAGTTCAGCTCAGTATCCGAATCTGATTTTCTACTCAGGCGTCAAACTTCATGTTCAACTAGCCTTCATGTAGAGTAACTCAGACATCAAATTTCATGTGGAAGTCACCTTCAGAAGAGCTTGAAACTCAGTGCTTAAACTCAGACTCCAATTATGGATACAGTGTTCAGCTTAGACTTTAAAATCGATATTTCGTGCTGAACTCAGATTTCAGACTCTCAGTCTACTATTATAGTAGTGTTGTTAACTGGACGTGGTTATCATAACTTCCACTTTTTTTCTTTTCTTTTTTACCGGAAATGTTCGAAGTGTATGTAAATGCAATGTGTATCAACTCGGAATTTATTGTGCATTCCTTATTAATCTTAAGCTAATTATATATATATGAACAGCATTTACATGGTAGATAACATTTTTTTTTTTCCCCTCCTAGCGACTGACCTAGAAAAACATTTGCCTAGGGTCGAGGTGTAATTTGTGCACTGACAGGAAACGACGGATATATGAGCTAGTAGTAATATCTGTGCCATATGATGAGTATAAAATATGGTACAGATGGGAAAAGCAAGAATAGGCTCATAAAACTGGTGAAGCCTATAGTGAACACTGTAGCGTACTTTCTCACTATACTGTATTTTAGTAGGATGCTCAGCGAGACGGGAGAGGGAAGCAGTGTCGTTACAAAATTGGTTTACTTAACAGCTTATAATTCAACAGGGTGTACAACGAGAGTGGATGATAGGAGTGTGCCCCTAGTGGAGCTGGCGTGTTGCCTAGCTGGGGTACTGCACTCACTAGTCACCTTGGCAGCTCAACACACTCAAGGTATGACCACTCACCACCAGGGATCTAAATTCATACCCTTACACTCAGTCCCCTGCCATAGCTAAGGTCGATGACGTACTTTTTATTTCATTCTGGTTACCTGCAAACGATGTTATTCAGTCTCGTTAACGTTCATTAATTTCTTCACATGACTTCTTCCCTGAGCAGAATAATTTGGTAGTAGCAAAACTTACGTCATCGGATGCAAGGGGGTTAACGTATGTGGATATACTGCACTTTTCTTTCTTCTTTCCCGCAAAAATTAAGTTCATTTACAACAGGGAGTTGACTGAAGGTGTTTTGTGGATCTCATCCCAGTGCCTTGTGCGCTACACACTTACTTGAAATTTTATATAATCCGTAAGTTAGATTAAGGTTAAGACTGCCAATGCCTATGCACTTCCACCCTGATGCTGGATTTTTTTTTTTTTTAATTTCACACATAGCCTACATACTTTCCAGTAAATTCAAAACTTTCAAATTAAGTTCTCGCACTTCTACCCCCTTTTTTTCACATATCCATACGGCCCAGCAGGTTCAAGAAAACTTTCAGATTAAGTATCCAATAGCTTCCATACCATCTGTATTGTTCTTTCCCGTCCCAGCACCAAAACCATTAAACTTAAACTGCGGTGTATATATATCTATCTAATCTAATCTAATCTAACCTAATCTATCTATCTATCTATCTATCTATCTATCTATATATATATAAAGTTTTTAAGTGTAACTGGGGGGTTCCAGATTCAGAAACAGCAATTGCCAGTGCCTCATTGCTATTCTATCTATCTTTCTATCTATTGCCAGACGCCATAATGCCGTAAAGGGTGGCCATTTCACTTTGAGTTATTTGTCTTACGGGGAGGGGCACTAACCCTCCACCAACCCACTTACTGACACGTAGGGAGCACGTATGGTTTGGTTATATGGTTACCACCCAGCGTTGTAAATGGTTTCTTGGCTTACAGGAAACCATTTGGCTTGTCACTCAATGTAAAGCCACCTGTAATGGAAAGAAAAGCAATAAGAAGTGACAGGAAAGATGGAAGAAATAGGAAGAGAGGAGGGAAGGCACAGAAAAAGAATGATAAAGGCTACGGAAGAAGTAGGCAGCACTACATCAAGTGAGTGGATGATGGTCGCCACCACCTACCACTCATTGCTGTTCGCTGTGGAATAATATCAACAATTTCATATGTTTTCACTCCGAGCAGTTAATATTTTGTTCTCATCTAGTTTTCTGCAGTCTTAAAGTTTCTAGTCATTCAGATAAGTCAATATCAACAGATGAAACAATAAAGGAGGAGTGCAAGACAGGATCAAGTTCCACACTGTCGCCCCCTACCCTGACGTCCACCATTGACGTGGCTCTGAAGGCACTCAGTTCATCGCCTGACCTCTCCACCTCCTCATTCTGGACGGAAGGGAACTCACCGAAGGGGAACACAGACGTCCACCAACCAAACAACATCGTGCAGGCCATAGACTTCGCCATGGAAGCGCTCGCCCCTAAATGCAAGCCTAGTACCCAAGTAGCTCACAGGACAAACGTTACATCTACCGACTCCATAGTTCTCCACCAATATAACCATCCTGACAATGCGACGGTCAAATGGAACCTTCTATACTGGAGGTCTGTCATACTGGAAGAGTGTCTACCCCACGTCTTTGCTTATCCCATGCTAAATCTCCATCTAATACATATCATAGATTATATTGACCACTACTGTGATGTACCATAATATATGTATTGTACATACATTCACGTGACCTTTTATTCGGCAGTAGACACTGGAATACAGGCTGTTCCTAAATGCAAAGTGTGTTACATTGGTAACTACCCCGTCTTCACCTAGCTTCATATATATAGTTTACTGACCATTCTTGTGACTTAGCATAACAGTTACTTCCATGAACTTATGAACTTAACGCAAAGCATGTGGACAGTCATGGAAGCTCTGGCCCCAACATACAAGGCAAGTGCCCAAGTAACGACCATGAACTTAACGCAAAGCATGTGGACAGTCATGGAAGCTCTGGCCCCGACATACAAGGCAAGTCAAGTAACGACCACTGTCTTCCATCACCGCCATCCTGACAAACTGTTAAATTTAACCTACACTGGTGGAGTCTTAATTACCTTACGCCTTCGGCTATTCATTACTAAACCTTCATCTGACAGATGTTATTGACCACTCTTGTGACGTACCATGCCTATGTAGTTACATGACCTTGAACCTGAGGCGACATTCACAAAACCAACGGCCATATGAGAGTGGAAGATACAATAAGTCCCAAAATACTGAGTCAACAATGGAACCCCATGATTATGTGCAATTATCATTCTGAATCCTACACTAGAATGAAGTTGACGAATATAGCCTAGGAACATCCTATCACTCATAAGCTTCAGAAATTAGAGAATATAGGGGGGCTTGCTTTCCCCTTCACGATTTCAGCTTCAATATACGGCCGTGGAGGATTGTAATATACAAGACAAATACTGTACCGTATACTCCGCATGAGAAGATGGTATTTTTATTAAAAGATATTAATTAGGTTACAGTATCTGTGCATCTTACAAAATTTATAAAAAGAAACAGCTCCTTTAAAACCTGCTTGTCGTTAACCTAAAAGGCTACACTACACTATACTTGAACCTCCTTGTCCCCGAGTTTGAAATGAGTTGAGCAACCCCGACCAATGTCAAACCACGAAGATATCTGACATGTCACCAGTACATATTACAAGATCCTACTGTGTGTGATCTTTTAAGAGTCCACTATACAATACATTTATCTTGTGGAAGCCAGAGTAAAAATACTTCGGATCCAGGTCAACGGTCTCTAATAATATACCGGTACGACACAAATTGTTATACAGTATATATATATATAAAAAAATGTTAAAAAAAGTCAACATTATGGTCGTTCTATCTCTTCCTCTTCAAACTTCAAATATAATTGGCAGTTAAGCTGAACTCTTCAAATATAACTGACAGTTGACTTAAACCCTCAGTCCTCATAAATTTTATGGATAAGGTGTTGTGAGTACGAGAGAAAATACAAAGCCGTGTGAACACGAGGAAAGATCCACGTTCACATGTAGGTCCACAGTCCTTGCCAAACAGCAGCCTCGCCCTGACCAGCACCTGTGACACACTTCTCACGGAATGGTGGGCGCTTATAATTTTCTTGTGTCAAACCACGATTACCTTTGCCCGTAATCCAAACAGTGCATCATCCTTACTCTTTTTTTTTTTTTTTTTTTTTTCCCACTTGAGTATGGGGCGAGGTACGATTTATAAACGGGAGAGTGCGAAAAGTAACAGCACTATCAACAGCACGCCTTAGGTAAAAAGGATACTATTCATTCCCGGAATCAAATATTTATCAATAAATTACTTCAGCAAAATTTGTTATGTACTGGCCTTTGGATTAGTGTTCAGGTTTTCTACAGGAAATCTTTAACTTACACAGGAGGCATATTTTTGAAAATAAATACCAGGGAGTCATATACATATATGGAAATAGTTCGAGCAATTCATATAACTAACCAAAGAATCAGACTCAAAAAGCAGCATGAAGTTAACCTTCTATCGGTCTGGGTTTTTCCCTTACAAAATACTGCGATCTGTAATCCTGAGGTGCTGCCTCTGCTTTTTTTTTCTCTCTCGCTCTCTCCCCTTTTGATAAAACAAAAGTCAACATCCAGTACCGCAGTTAAAGCGAAAACAGAGATGAAAGTCTCTGCACTCAATGTGCTGTAGTGGGATGTTAAGTAAAAACTTCCTGCTAATATTCAGCTTATTAGCGCTCAGTTATGTCATGGAAAAATTAAATCAAGAATAATTCCAATTCTTTCCAAGCAGTTCGTAGCTACATTCAAATTATGGTAACATTCTGTTAAACTAAAAGCCCAAAACTGCAGCCGAATTCTTAATTACTGGCCTCTTCACCCCTTAACAGCCTTAAGTGTAAAGATTAAAAAAAGCTCTGTAACGTATACATTTATTAAACACGTATGTCTCCCCATAACCCTTAGTCAATTGACCCTATCAAGCTGCTCAGTTTTCAAATGTGGCCTTTTCTATTCTTTGACAAAAAAAGCGCACCAGTAAAATTGTAACTTTTTACTTGGCCTCCCCATCTCCCCTTACAGCCAAATTCCCTTCCCAACAGCTCAGCAATAATCAAGATTAAGTTTATTACTTAGTTTTTATCATGTACACTCAATTTCTTAATCTTCATGGCCTCCCCATCTCCCCTTACAGCCATTTGCCCAGCCCAACTAGCACACTGTTAAACAATCTGAAAGTTCATGAATGAACCTTAGTGTATGTTTGTTCCATTTCCTAAATTTTTGGGCATCGCAGCACACCGTAAAAGGATATCCATCAACATTTACAAAACTTTAGAAATCATATGCATAAGGTACACTACACAATACAAATAAAATATAGGACAATACCTAACTTGCGGTAGCACATACACTCGTGTCCTTTGCTTCCTCCCCAGTCACTATGTCGTGTGTGAGAAAGGTTAAATACCGCTACTTTCTGGTTTCTCATGGTAAGCAGGTTTTCAAAAGTTGTTTCACATGAAAATAAATTGAAATTAAAGAAGCAATCTTCGCAAAATGCCAGAAATGATTTACGGTACTGTATTTTCAGCGCTCACCTGAGGAATCGGATATTTAAATGCGTGCAAAGTATCTACGGTGTCAATTCACATTCACCATCTACACTACGATGGGGCAACTATGGTGCAGTACGTGTGTGCACTACTACAAGCACTAAAATTCGAAGTGATTGCTAAAAAGTAAATATAGGCTACTATTGTATATTCATACCTCTTATAATATGTTTACAGTAAGAAAATAAATAAAGCCACAACGACGTTTACGTTTATTCTTGATGCCTCCCATTTTACTGAACTTAAATACTGACAGAGAATGGAACCTAGCCAGTCAAGTTGCTTGGTGGGAGCTTGATTAGCTTACAATAACTACGTCCTCTCGAGGGTTAATATATACAGACAGAAGTAATAAATACCGTACATATAAATTAACCAACCCACAGAACACACATATGTCAGAAAACTTACACCTATCTAATCAACACCATTTTTTTTCCATTATCTTTCCACGTTGTCAATGCATGCGGGGGCACGGTGGCTCAGAGATAGAGCATCGAGCTCGGGACCGGGGGGTCGCGAGTTCGATCCGCGCCCGGGACTGCCGTGCCGGGAGGGGTAGAACCCTCCTGTTACCTAGCGGGGCTATATGATCTCATTGTAGGGTCTAGCTCCGGGGATTCTTCAATCCCTTTTTAATCCTTATGCATGCCAATTTCCTCCCTACAACACGTCCCATTCTTTTTTTAATTTCTATATAATTCTGCTCGGTTTCCGCTCTAGCCCCACACCAATGGAAATTTCGATACCCACTTCTTAACACGCCACGACACCAGTATACCCTCCCACCACTTCTCACAGCAAACTCCCAGGCACTCTCCCATCCCCACTCATTCCTCACAATATTTCTCCCTCCCCTTACCCTAACATCCAGTCTTCCCAGTCCCTCTTCACGCTCATTCCAGTCACCTCTCAAAACCCCTTTAAAAGGTCCACATTTTCAGCGTTGGTAGTCTTCATCCTATATAAATCCAGCACAATTATTCCACAGCTCACTCTGCCTCATATATGTCGCACTGCTGAGACAAAAATACATGAAGACCCTGCCTAATCACGTCACTGTGGTGAAACAAGCAGACAGGGACGCAGTAGGGCAAGTTTTTCCGTCAGTAACTTCTCTCTGGCACCTTCCATACCTGAATGAGGAGTTTCAGTTATTCTAGATGTTAGTTCGGCTTCAACATGATTTCATGCGTCAATCTTGGTCGCTTAATGGCGTCTCTCCATGTTGCCCGATCTCTGGCAGCCTCCTTATTCAGTCCCTCAATACTGTATAGCCTTTGGTAATCCCTTCAACACAAGATCGTTCCTGAACTGAATAAAATCGCCTTGAAGTTCCAGAAAAATAAAGACGTTCTTTACCTGAATGTGTTAGGTATATAGAGAGACTTTGTGGGAGAAGTTAATGAAGACTGTAACTAACTCCGTCCAGCTAGAAAACTCTCCCAAGCTGAAATAGCAAATACGGAATATGAAATATATTGTCTGACTAAAGGAGTTGTAATAGTCATCATACAGCTATCCATTCTAAAAATTAACAAGGATTTATTTTTACCCAGTCCTTTTTCCCTAAGATGAGAATGAATGTGTGTGTGTGGATGAGTAAATTGGGAGTGTGTCATCCTGTCTCGGCTATACCTCCATATCTTTGGGGGAGGCAGCCTAGGTATATAGATAGATAGATTATTTCTACAGTTTAATCGACCATTTAGATAAGCTTGTTGCGAGGATGGCCGAAGCCAGAAAAGCTGATGGTAAAGGAGGGAAGAGGTATGGGGGGAAAGAAAAGAAAGGGGCAGGGGGGAGGAGAAATGAGGGAGGGGGAGGGGGTGAATGAATCTTATGCAAACCAGAGTGTCCCCAAGCCTCGCACGTGTTCCCCCCGACACCACTCTGCTCCAACCGCAAACACCACCGGCATTATAGTCAGAGGCACAAACCCTCAATACCTACCCTCCAACTCCTTGTCAGTAACTACCACGGCCACCTATAAAGAGACTAGCGTGGCCTTGAGGTATTTAATAAGGGAGAGGGTTTGGAGGGATGAAGGGGGAAGAGCTGGAGGGGTTTCGGCTGCTATTCTCGTTTCCTCCCCTCTTCCTATGACTTTGCCCTTAGCATGGTGGATTAACGAAGTTCTTGCCAGGAGACTGTAACAACTCACTAAAAATAAATAAAGGATTGTCTTAACAATGCATTCTGCAGTTATTAATCCTAGTTACGTCTAGCCCTGATGATCTGACCTGGAAGATAAATCGTTGTAGTTCAGACTCATTCCCCCGCTAAAATTTATATTATGACGAAGAACGAGTACATACTGTACTGGGCCACGAACAACCATCGCCCAGCCGACCTGGGGCAAGGTTATCAATAACGGGCCTCCTCCTTCCCCTGAAAACTGTGCTGAATATATTATACTCGAAGTCTAGCTAACGGCTAGACCATAGCCAAGTCTTTTGGTTGGTTGTTTGACTATGCTTTGGCCATGGTTGTCCGAAGTAAGAAGTAGGGGCCCCGTAGACTTGAGTCCCTATGAGAAATCGTGAGAAGTTCGAAGGATCCGCCATATAAGTCGAAAACTTAATAAAAATAGCCTTTTTTATGATGAAACTAGCAAATTTTCAATAAAAATTTTCATTGTTTGGAACTAATTTATTAATCATTGAATATAGAACCTCAGTCACTTGTAAACATTTGCACAATTGACTACATGTATTTACAATCAAGCCCCTACGGTCCTACCACGCTGGCGGTGTTGCAGATAATTATACTCTAGTTATACCACGGGCGACTGATGTGTAGAAAGAATAATAAACTGATTTACAGCTTGACTGACAGGGTATGTTTCAAACAGCTCTCTGCTTGATTGCTTGAACGGAAGATCAGCTTATAACACATCGGAAAACTGCAGACACCAGTAAGTTTTTGCCTTCTGTCTAGGCTCTTTAAAGAAAAAAGTAAACTCGGACATCCTTATGGTGGAGGCAGGCCAGTTATATAAATGTTCCTAAACTCCTTCCCTTCTCAAAAGGAGTATGGTGGACTGCAGAAGGTTAGAGCAACTTCACCCTGCAGTCTGGTGAGTGTACAATGAAAGGCAAAAGTTGTGTCCTGAAATTTGATGAAAACATCTGCTGAAGGGCTAAAGTTTTGGTGCGCCCTGCTTTGCGTCATATGGATTGTTGGTAGTGCTGACATGAGTTGCCATTTGCTTCAGATGACGAGCCTGAGTGTAGATGAGATCATATATTTCGTTACTAAGTGAAATAAATACATATACAGGTAGTTTC
>JAGKTI010019998.1:0-16620 GCA_018397915.1 Birgus latro | reverse complement strand
TTCCAACAGGGTCCAAGCTTCACTTCCATATGTCAGAGTTGGAATCACAATACTATCATGTAACAACTTTTTCACTTCCATGCTCACCTCCCTGTTTCTTATCACTGCTTTCAACGAACCAGCAACCTTCCTTCCCTGCTGTACCCTTTCGAGCACTTCACCCTCCAGACATCCATCCTTACTCATCACACTACCGATAGTCAATATACAATATCAAGCCGGGGTTAGGTGCAAATTAGGATTTCTCAGCTACAAGGTTAAAGAAATGGTGTTAGAAAGCCTCCGAGAACAGCATAAAACGGCTGTATCACCAAGTTCCTCAGTGACAACCTGTACAACTTTCATGTGTGGGGAGGCTCCCCACATACAGCTCTTCTCAATAGGTTGGCGTCAAAGGCTTGTCGTCTCATTAACTCTCCTCCTCTTACTGGCTCCCTTCAACCTCTGTCTCCTCGCCGACTGTTGCATCTTTATCTCTTTTCTATCGCTGCTTCAATGGTCACTTGCTCTCTGACCTGTTTGCTTGCATCCCTCCACCTCTACGAAGGGTGCGTAGTACCCGTCTAGCAACGAACTCTCATCCCTTTTCTGTCTAACTCTCTAATGCAAGAGTTAACCGTTACTCCCAGTTCTTAATTTATGCAACAGGTCAACTCTGGAACTGTCTCCCTCTGTCTGTAATTCCTACTTCCTATGATCTCCAGGCTTTCAGACGCAATGTGTCCAGGCATCTCGAAATGAACGGATCTTGAATTTGGCTCTCTTTTGTATTGTTTTTGTGTTATTCATGGAAGGAACAGTTTGCGGGCTCTTGGCCATTGGTTCCTTCTTTCTTGCATAAAAAAAAAAACTACTACGAGTACTCATGATAAATGTGTCCAAGAATCATTAGCAAAGACGCCCTCCGATGGCATGGTGAGAGGGTGGCAAGGAGATAGCTAGACAGATAAACAGACAGATAGATAAGAAGAAAGATAGTTTTGGAGAGAGAGAAAGGGGACTGACAGAAGAGTAGGGATAAAAGAGAAGGAGGGGAAGATGTGATGAGAGAAATGGAATGGAGATAGAGACGAGCGAGGGGGGGGAAAAAAGGAGAGTAGGAGTGAAAGAAGAATGGAGAAAGAGAAGTTAAAGGATGGGTAAATAAACGGAGAGGAAAGAAGTGAAGCAAGTAAAGACAGGACGAGCATGAAGAAATGAGGCTGGTATGAAGGAAGGAAGGAAGGAACGAGAACATAAACGAAAGGAGAAAGTTGAAGAGGTATGGAGGAAAGGGGAATAGGAAGGCAGTAAGGAGAGGGAGTATGAAGGAGAGAAAAAAAAAAGGTAGTGGAAGAGGAAAAAAAAGGAAGAAGAAAAGAAGGAAGAAAGAATGTCGATAAGGGAAATGGGGGAGGAGGGAAATAAAAAGCGGAAAAAGAGGAGGGAAGCTCAAAAAAAGATGAAGGGAGGAATTAATAGAAGAGACGAAATAAGGGATAAGAGGAAGAGGCGGAAGAGGAGACTGTGGAAAGAAAAGGTGAAGAAGCAAGAAGAAGGATGAAGGAAGGAGGGAAGGAAAAAGGAAGTAGGTAGAGAGATAGGAAGGAAGCAAGGAAAAAAGGAGAGAAGAGAGTGGGAAGGTGAAGAAAAGAGAAGGAACAAACGATGAGAGGAAGGAATGAAAGGACAAGGACGAGGAAAGAAAGCAAATAGGGAAAAAGTGAGGAAGAGAAATGAGGAAAGGGAGGAGGAAAGGAAAGAATGAAGAGAGAGGGGAAAAATCTGAGAAAGAAGCAAGGTAAGAGAGGTTTGATAGAATGAAAGAAGAAAACAAGGGAAGAAGTGAATGAGGGATGAAAGGAGGAAAGTGACGGACTGGACAGGGTATGTTGCATTACTTCTTAAATGTGAACTGAAGAAGGGACTCTCTCTCTCTCTCTCTCTCTCTCTCTCTCTCTCTCTCTCTCTCTCTCTTCGCATTTGCATATTCTATCTATAATTCAAAAGTCAGCTTAACTTCTCAGAATCTGATGAACCTGATCGTAAACCTTGTGTCAGTCACCCCTCTCTCTCTCTCTCTCTCTCACACACACACACATCATTTGAACTGCGAGAAGTGCAAGTTGAAGAAATCTCTCATATACCAATATTTTTCAAGCTAATTTGCTTCTTCCATTTATGACAAGTGAATGGATGGAGCAATGGATGAATGGGGATAGATGAATGCTTGGATAATGTATAGCTGTATAGCTGGAAGGAGGAATGGAATGATGGGTAGATGGATGGATGAATAGACTGGTGAATGGCTGAATGAACTGATGAAGCTTGGTTAGCTGTGTTGGTCGGTGGATAAATATGCGGATGAAGGATCAGATGGATGGAAATATATGTTTATGGATGATGAGACGGGTTGGTTGAGAATGTATAGATCGATGGATGATGGAAGGAGGGATAGGATGGCTGGATGAAGCGATAAAGGTTTGTCTAGATGGAAAGATAAAATTAAAGAATGTTAGTTGGACAGTTTCATGAATAAATGATTGTTCAAGGGTTGCTTGGGTTCGTGAAGGGATGAAAGTAGGATTAAATGAATAGATGGATGGATGGACGACTGGATGGATAGGTGGATCAATGAAGGGTTGAATGGATGGGTGGAGGGTGGAGTGATTCAATGGAAGGATAGAACTGTTGGATGGAAAAGGGACTGTTAGACAGATGGATGAAAGAACTTGTGAAATATTTGTTCGATTGATGGTTAGGATGTTCAGTGAAAGAAACTGGAGGGCATTATGTTCTGGGAGATTTTTCTTCGCCCCCCACTTACACGGTCTGCACTCTTACTCAGACTGTTCAGTTTCTTTCCCTCACATATTATACATATACACACTCCTCCTTTACAAAGTCTCTCTCTCTCTCTCTCTGTAGCCCCACTCCACCCCCTGCACACACAGATTAGTTGCTGAACAAATAAGGCCGGCACTATTTCACGGTAGAATGATAATGAAAAGAAATAATAATATTAAAAAAATCCCTAGGTACGGAATGTACTGGTTGTTTTACGGCTGAAAATACATGCCTGGATGGGCGACTGTTTCACGGCTGTCAACTAATGTGAACTGAATGAAAATATTGTAATATCATATGTCTCGACCAAAAATACTGAAATAATTGTTGAATTGACTTGTCCAAAATGAGACGACTATAATGAGATACCTGAAATGGCATGTAAGGAAAGACTGAAATGATTAACCTCACTGTCATCTGCAACGACTGAAGATATGCCTAAAATTACTTTCCTGATGTAGTTACTATGACTTAGCAGAAATGACTGAACTAGCTCGTCAAATGTCTTGCTGAAATTACTTGCTTGAATTTGCTGAAATGTTTCTTTAAATAAGTCTCATGAAATTAGTGAAATTATTTGCTAGACATAGTTGACGTAATCCCTACACAGATTTAAATGTTGCCTCCAAAGATTTCTTTAAAAACTACTTGCTTAAAACTCTACTGAAATGACTGAAACCGTTTCTCTTAAATGACTTCCATGAATAAATTTCAATGAAGAATATGCTTAGAGTCATTTGGTCGTATTAAATGAAACGATTTCTAAAAGAACTTCTCTGAAATAACTTCAGTGACGGTTGAAATTGCCTACTTGATTGATTTGATAACTGAGTTTATCTGAATTGCATAATGTATCCTGGGGGTAGATTACACTGGAATGAATGTGGACGGTGTGCAGATTGGCCTGGGAGGAAGGTAGAGTCCTGGAGGATTGGAAGTCAGGGAAAAGGGGAAAAAGAAGTGTGTGGTAATCATATGGGCATTTATCTTCTTTAAGAGGAAAAGCACAAGGTAGGATACTTATTGACAGTGTTAAGGAAATAACAGACGAATTAATTGGAGAAAAAATGGAGGTTTTGGCAAGGGAAGAGGTTGTCGATCAGGTGCTCATTCTAAGGTCTTTAGTGGAAAAGTTTCCAGAAAAGGGGAAGAAGTTGTATGCAACCTTTGTGTGGAGAAAGCATACGACAGAGTGGACAGACAAAGAATATGGAAAGTATTAAGAACATATGGAGTGAATGGGAAGCTGCTAAATGACATCAGTAGTATGTATGAGGGCACCAAGACTGCAGTGCATGTGGAGAGTGAACTGAGTGAATTTTTGTATCAGAATGTTCGATTGAAACAACGATGTCTCTGCAGGGTGCGGCTGATGGCTTCTGTGGACTGAAAGCTAAACTAATTGCCAAAACCAGCTAAATACTTCCCAGCACTTATTGGAAACTGTTGGACATTATTTTCAGGTGTTCCATAATTGGGTTGTTGTAACACTGTGACAGTTTGGGGTTGGTTTTCGACTTTGTCATCTCCCCGTTGTAATTTTGATTTGTTTTTACATCAATAACAAATGTCACTGGAAGTTTTTGAACTTTCCTTTACCTGTTCCTCTTGCAAAAACAAATCATAATGACGTATATTACTGAATTACAGGACCCACAGATCCCAAGCTTCGCTCAGCCCGAACTGACCGTCTTGTCGACCTCACTCCAGCTTCATGTGAGAAGGGGGGCATGACGAAGACAACAACAACGATGATGATATAAGAATGAATAATAATGATTAATAATAATAATAATAATAATAATAATGATCCAATCCAACCATCCATCCATCCATCATCCAAGCATATGTCGCCCCATGAGTAGCGTAGGAGCCTGGGGCTAGGCAAGATGGTCCTGACGTGAGAGTGACCAGCCTCACTCATCCCTGAGTGGCATTACGTGAGCAATAAACCCGTACACAGGCAGAAACCGACTGGAGCGCCTTTATCCGCTGAACCACCAGGCTCCATAATTTGGTTATATGGTTACCACCCAGCGTATTAAATGGTTTCCTGGTGTACAGGAAACCATTTGGCTTGTCACTCAGCATAGAGTCACCCATAGGCAGAAGGAAGAGGAAAGGAAAGAAGGAAAGAAAGACAGAAGAGGGAGTGTAAAGTTACCCATAGGCAGAATAAAGTGGAAAGAATGAAAGAAAGACAGAAGAGGAAGGAACAAAGAGAGAAAAGGGCAGATACCCAAAGAAATACTACATCGCGTGAGTGCCCCCACCTACCACTAATGGAAATAATAATAATAATAATAATAACATTAGTACTGTAGTAGCAGCAGTAGTAGTGCGGTAGTAGTAACATGACAAGTATAATGGGTAAAATAATGAGTAGTTAACATAAGAGAGTAAAGGCGCCAAGGAGGCTGAGCGAGAAGTATCAGGAATTGAGGGAGGGAAGTGGAGTGAGACAGACAGCCAGGAACGGGAGGGAAGGAGGAGCAAGACTCAAGGAATAATTGCATATCAGTTTATCTCGGGGCCACAGCGTGAAGGTATCCCTGCTCTCCAGGGCCGCTGGAACTGGTGAAAGGGGTAGTGGGAGACAATGCCCACTAAGGCCAGGTGGTAGACTACACCTGCGACTGATGCCCAGTGAGGAATTTCATCAACAACTGAAAGGCCTGTGGCAGGATCACCTCCATTACAGAGTTCACCCACTGTAGGGTCACCTCCATAATGGGGTTCGACCACTGTTGTGTCACCTCCATAAAGGGGTTCGCCCACAGCAGAATAACCTCCATAAAAGGGTTCCCTCTTGGCAGCTGTTTATGACGTTCCTCATAGGCCACCAGTGGCTGGTGCAGTCTACCATCTGGCCTCAGTGAATGCTGCCTTCCACCACCTCTCTCACCGTGCTGGAGTAGGATGCTTTTGTGCCGTGGAACTGATATAAATGGAACTCAAATACCTAGTTGTGCCTAGGTTGGGTGAGCTCACACCCTTTTGTGCCACAGATTACAAGTCAACCCATATAATACTGTAATGCCAAATGCAGAGATCTGCATTATACACACTGTGCTCATAGGGAAAGCACCTACTCGTTCCATGATAAAACTCCAGGACACAGGAAACCAGGATAGAGCTCCCATTTCTCCTTCACTGTCCTTGTTTCCCTCTTTTCCTGTCTTCACTTCGTTTTCCACTTCCTATTTTCCCTTCTCTTCCTTCTCAGTAAGATTCTCGACCATATCCATCAGTGTACCTAGCACTTCTTCTAATTTATCTACTCGCTTCTTTGGGTGGGCAAACTTCTGTTCATGCACCTTTCCTATCATCCCGATTATTTTTTCTACCCGCTCCTCCACATGGGAAAACCTCCGTTCTCGTTCCGCCCAATTTCCCACCATCTCGTTTAATTTTTCTACCCTCTCCTCCAGATAGGAAAACCGCTATTCATGTTCCCTACCTTTTCTCAGAATCTCGTTTAATTTTTCTATCCGCTTCTCCAGGTGGTAAAACTTCTGTTTCTGCAGCTCCTCCTGTTTTACCACCTGTTACTCAAGTTTTCCCACCCGACTTTCCAGGTAGGAAAACTTTCCATGTTCCGTTCCATCCTGTTTCTCTTTTTTTCTCCTTCTCCTTCCATATTTCTGTCTCGCCTACTTTTTCTCTCACTTTCTCAGCGAATAGTAGAGCCCCCTCTTCATACCGAGGATGTTCCACAAGTTTATGAACTAATAACTTTAAATCTTCACTCTCTGCGGATTCTTCTTCACTTTCACTATAATCGGACTCGTCATAATACTCTTCTGAATAATCATCTTGACCTTCTGTACCCTCCCCTTCCTCCTCCACCTCCTCTATAGTTCCTTCCCCTTCCTTCTTTTCTTCTCTCCCTCATCTTTTGTTTCATTCATCAAACCTAATACCTCCGAAGCAATTTCTTCTTTTATTCTGAACTGCTAACCCTCTATTTTCAAAATTCTGTTCTGAACATACACTATAGATTGTCTAAGGGAATCTTTTTGTGTTTCGGTAAATAAATGAGGATTTTTTTCAGTGTCCACCAAAAGCTCTTCTTTCGATTTAGCTCTCTTCAGTAAAATTTGCTTTTCGTTTTCCAGGTTTCTGTCTAATTTCAAGAGGAAATCCTCCTCCTCCTCCTCTTCCTCCCCCTCTTCTTCCTCCTCTTCCCCTTCCTCCTCTTCCTGTCTCACTTTAGCCTCTTCCTCTTCAATAATTGTCCTCTCCACTTCCAGCTCCGACATTCGACCCTTTAGTTCATTTAGACTTTCTGTTATTAATTCTTTTTCTTTTTCATTAATAGGGTAATTCTCTTTTTCGATTTCATCCAAAAATTCCTTATTCTTTTCTATTTGACCCAGAAGAGATAATTCCTCATCTACTATGTTTTCCCTTTTTTCACTGAGGGCCAAAACATAGCTCTCCATAGTCTCCTCCTCCGATTCTACTCTGTCTGTCGTATATGTGCTCCCATCTTCGTGCTCCTGATCTCCGCCCTCATAGTCACTCTCGTCCTCGTTCTCGCTTCCCACGTCCTCTGGCCTCCACGTCACATGGAAATGATGTTGGAGGGTATGAGCAAGTTCTTGATTCGAGAGGACGTCTGGGTAGAGGCCACGCCCCATGAGCCACTGCCGGCAAATGGCCTTCGCCTGTGGGGTGAGAGGAGGATGGCCAACGCGAGATCGCCCCTCGACGTGGCTGGGTGCGTAGGGGTGGAGGTGGGACCAGCCACACACTGCAGCGATCTCGTGCCGCGCAGCACCCAACGCCTCTCGCATGGCTTTCACCCGCGGCGTCTCCTCCCTCACCTGCCGTCCCTCCACCCTCAGCGTGGAATACGTCGACAGGGGCACCAGCGCGGGCGGCGACTCATCCCCCACAGGCACCTAGTCTATCCCCATCGCCAGCCCGGCCCCTATCGCGAGCACCAACCCCGCCAGCACCTCCAGCACGCGTGGAAGATGCATGCTGCACACGATTTTAATATTTTGTTAAGAGTTAAATTAGTATCTTTTTGTAAATTCCTGATAATGTCATAGGAAAGGGTGTTAATATGGGTGGAAATTAGTGAAGGGAGATGATGGTGCTCTGCCTCGCAATATATCCAAAGCTAAATAAAAGCACCTGGAGATAACAAGAATGAATTGGAAAATGAATCATCCAATTGAGGAGATTAAGAATGCAGGAGAAATAATAATTATGAAAGACACCCATTAACCCCTTCAAACCGAGGACGTCGGTGCTGGAGAGAGACGCCTTCACGTGGTGACACTGATGTGACCGAGCGGCTCCTTTGCCCGGTTATGCATACAGTACGTCCCTCAGTTTCCTCACTACCCCCCGAAAAAAAGAGGAGGGTGAAGTGCTGAAGGACAGCTACAGCCTGCAGTCCACCGGGTTCACGTATCAGATGAACCTGGGTCTACAACAGCTACTACCGCCATCTAATCCAGCACAACCAGATCAGTCCAAGGTTCACTTAGCTCAATTTGGGCTCATTCTGGTCCAGTTGGAAGCATAAAGGAAGGTAATTTTACTCCACATCATCTTATTATGAACTCATGGTCAAGATAAGTAACATTCAGTTTTAACTAATATCAAACGATTTCATTCAGTTGAAGGCCAGTTAAGAGGGCTTGAAGAGTGTTTATCTGTATGTCTGTTCCGCTGAGAATGGAGAATGAGTGACTGCCTAGGAGAGAGTGTGTGTGAGTGAGGTGGAGGGAGGGAGGGGAAGGAAGAGACCGAGGATGAGATGGAGAGATGGTGAGGAGAGTTACATGAGGGAGAGTGGTAAGAGTTGGAGAAGGGTCAGGCAGATGGAGCAGGGCAGAGTGACATAGAGGCGATTAATCTGTATGTGGCCACCTCTTCCGGGATTAAGGCGTCTGATTATATACCTACTGATAGAATATGGCTCTTTAAATAAGCTGACATTGTTCAGTAACATGATACCGATATGTACTGAAGATAGTGTTGTGTTCTGGTTGGATCAATTTCTGTTTCGCTTATCCTCCTTTTTCACTAATAGTAACTAAATAGGGTGTTATCTACCTGCCAATCCATCCATATGATTATATATCTATCTATATTTCTGAGTGCTTATCTGACTGTCTACCAGAATAATGTCTATCTATATATCTATTTATCTGTCATTTATCTACATCTCTATCTATCTGGCCGTCTATTCGTCTATCTGCCTATATCTGTTTGTCAGTCAGAGTGTCTGGCTATCAATCTACCTATAATGAGACGCCTTAATCCCGGAAACGGTGGCCACAAACGAATCGCCGTCACGTCACCTCTCCTCCGCCATCAGGCTGTCCTTTCTCCATATCTCACCTCCTTCCTTCATATACCTATCCACCCCATCACCCCACCTCATCCTCAGCCTCCAACTCAGTCACATACACACTCCTAGTCAATTTCTCATTTCCCACTCTCTCTTAAGGGCCACATCTTTTCAAGTTTTTTCCCCTATAGTCTTCCAAGAGCACAAAACGTAGAATTAATGTGTCTATAACTTTTCTCTTGTCACAACAAGAGTGAGTGAGTGAGGACAGAGTTAAGAAGTAGCCCTATACTGAGCCGCATCTGTGTGTGTGGCAAAAAGATAAAAATAAAACTAATCTGGCAGCTAGAAAACGATGGCAGCCCGATGATTGTACCTGGGACGGGATAAGGAGAAAAATTACGAAACGCCAGGTGTGTGAGTGAAATTAATTAGAGAAAACCTGGCCAAGGAAAAAATGATGGGAGCTAAGAACAACATGGGATGAGATAAGAAGTCCTGTCAAACACTATGTGTGTGGAGGAAAACTGGCAGACTCTCAAGCGTTCCTGGCAAAGAATATGAGATAACGTTACCAAGCCTTGGAGCGAAAGGAGGTTACCAAAACAAGGAACACAGTGAAAACCATGGAAAACATTGTATTAAATAAGAGTGCCAAACATGAGAAAAAACACTCCAAGACTTTTGTTTTTTGTTTTTTGCGTTAATGGTCGCAACGTCTTTCTTAGTTTTTTTCTTGCCACCTCCAGTCGATGTTCAGCTTAAGAGAGACTTTTAAAACTGGAAGTGTTGCCAATAGCTTCATTAAACCATGCTCAACGAGGTGCTCTCCTGAGATTGAATAAGATTGTCTGGCTGTGGCAGGAGATAAACTGGCTCTTAAGAGAATGGATTCTAATGTGTTGTGGGAAGCAATTTCTGGCAATGAGACGGCAATGTATTCGACATTCCTCCGTCATATCATCCTCTCCTAGATTTTATGAAGCCTTAGGAACATGATGAATGTGTGGATGAGTAGATGTTTGTATGTATACGTACCGGTATATCAAAAGCTATTAGGTTTACTTGAAGCTGCAGCAGTAATGAATGCAATTTCGGGACAGAACAAAGACCAAAATCATTTTATGTGAAGATACTATAAGACGTATACAAATAGCATCGCTACTAAAAGCTTAAAAATTTTTAAGGATAAGCAGAAAACACTGATAAAGGAGATGATGCCTTGTGACATTTTCAGAAATTCTGGACAGGAGGACAAAGAACCTAACATAAATAGTGAGCGTCTGAAAAGCCACAATACTGTTAAGACGTTCGAGTAATTCTTTCCAGCAAGTGGGGGAGGAGCTACAACAAGCAACAATTGAGGTGAGCAGGGAGACGCTAAAAATAACATTAAAAAGGAATATGAAAAAAGAAATGAAATCATATTTAATCATATTCAGCCATTTGCAGGAAAAATGGAGGATGAAATGCTAAGGAGCGCAGTGTGCTGAAGTGTATCTGTATACTTAGGTCAGGCAGTTCAGACATATCCAGTTACTGATGACGAAATATAGTGACGAGTAGAAATAGGACGGAGGATTTACGATGAACATAGCATAAAGAATGAATTACTCGGCTATATGAATAATCAACGTACACTTACTGCTCTTACTTATAAATCAGCAAACTGCAGTCTATCACTAGCCTTAAAATATAAACGTCTGCGTACTCAGGGAAGAATGGAAAGGGTAATGACAGGTGTTGGGTGGAAATATAAGAAGATAGGGTTTTGGCCACGAGCAGAAAAGAATATACAGATGATAGCCTCACCAAAAATAAAAGACAACGCACATGGGAATAGACAAGTCACACTTTTAGAGGTACAGGTAGCAGATGGACAATAATTTGAGTACAACGACTTTTATTTGACATATTGAAGCCACCAGACAATTACATTTAGCTTTGAAGATACCTCTGTCAATGGAGGGGACTCCCTTTTCAAGATACTGGCCCGCTATTAACCCTTTCGCGCACGGTAAGTTTTATATTTCACGGCTCACGATTTTACTCCCACGGCCGCTCGGCTGGCAGTCCGCGGTACGCAAATTACACGTATTCTCGCCTCATTTTCGCCACCCAAACTTCAAAATGTTGCCCTGAAACTCACATCATCTTATTCGCCGATGTTTGTTCTAGCTGATAAGCCAAAATAAAAAACAGAAAAATACGAATAAAAGTACACTAGGCCGCCGTGAATAAACATTTTGGATCATTGGTCTCACTTCCCAACATCGTCGTTCCAGTGTTTTCCATCATACAGAAAAATGTTATTATAAGTTTTGATAGAGAATTTCATTGGCTTTCTATTGAGGTACGTCTGGTTTTGATGTGATTTGTAGTTTTCGAGAAAATAGCCAAAAACTAAAAGCCATTTTTGTAAATTAAATTGATTTTTGTTCAGGGAGGTATACTGCAGAAGTTTTCTCGCACATCTTATGTTTTTATTAAATAATCTTATGTAGCATTTCGTAAGCTTTCTCCTGATAACTTTTTGTTTTGATACGCCTCATAGTTTCCGAGGAAATCGCAAAAAAACTACAGGGTACTCGCGGCAGCGGTGCACTTTCGTCGCGCGCGCACAATAACCGCCTACGTAACCACAACTTTTCATTAGAGAAACTACATAGTTATGTCCTGTACATACGTAGAATTCACTGATCTTTATCATGGTTCTTACAGGAAATCGATACCAATAATTTTGGAGTAAATGGACGACAAAGATAGAACACTCTTCCTCACCCGCAAGCGAGATAAAAACGCTCAATTCCCCTGCCTCACGAATACTTACATATTTTCGCTCGTTAAGTTTTTATTATTATTATTATTTTTTACACAAATTATGCACGTGAAATATCATAAGCTCTTTGATAGTGCTCTCAGCAACTTGACATTTCCACAAGTCTTTTTGCTAGGTACTGATATTAAAGCTGAACTTTCTTCCATCTCATATGTGTATATGTAAAAAACAATACTTATTTGTGAAAAAAATATAGGAATGTAGAAACAGGTCAATGTACAAATCAACAAAATATGGATAACTCACTTGCTCCAGAGGTGTTGAGCTGCTGGCAGGAACTTGAAGGGATTGAAGATGAGTTAGGTAGTGTGTGAGTTGTGTGTGTGCATGGGTGCGTGAGTGAGTGTGAGTGTGTGTGTGTATATATATGCGTGTGTGTGTATGTGTGTGGGTGTGGCGTATTCTCTGTTCCTTGCACCATGTTTGCCTAACACATGCGATGAACACAATAGATTTCTCCACGAACATTCGCTGCACGACATACGTATATAATGTCATATATGTGTCGCTGTGTGGCGTATTTTCTTGTTTCTGATCATTACGTAACTTTCCGCTGTCAGTCAATGCACACAATATTTCTCGGTCAACACTCGCTGCACTATTTTATACGTATATTTCACACTGAACCATATACAGTATAAAATACTATCACATGATTCCATCCCAGCCTCTTCTGTTATTCCCTTCCCTACTGTATTGCGTAAGAGACCGCCTGTTCCCTTAGCAACTAATGCATGTCTATGTATCTCTATGGCATAACATAATGCCTGCTATGGTAGGTCAGTTGTTTCACTAATCCAGGCACTATATGTTTCACAGATATAAGTAATGGCTTCACTATAAGGGTATAATACATCATTTTACAGGCAGCGTGAGTGGAAACCCCGCTATAACAAACCAGACTCTGCCTCTAGGCCTAACTGCTGATAACGGGCCCCAATGTTTTACAAACAATACATTTATGTTCAATAGACACAATCACTTCACAGTATAGTAAAAAAAAAAAACACTGTACAGTCACAATATTTCAAAAATGGCTTCAGCCTCGGGTGGGAGGGGGAAAATGCTGGATTTAAATGGACAACACAACACTGCACGACCCCGCTGTCTGGCTGCTAGTGGAGCACTGAGACTCTATCACTACGTACAGGCACATATGAGTCAATGCAGTGTTGCCAAAGTCTTACCTCGGGAGAGACACGTGGCTGCTAGAACGCTACAAAATTTGACGCAAATCGACCGAAAACTTATTTTTTGGTTAATTTGTCCGCGTTTTCACGCTATTTGAGGTCCTGTGCTTTGGTACACCACACCACATGTAACGCAAATTGCGGTCCCATGCACGAAAGGGTTAACTTTACTCTTTTATAATTTTATTTAACTTGGGAGATAATGGAGGTTATATGCAATCCTTTCAGTAGAAGATATTTCTCCTTAGCTCAGTATAATCATCTGGTGGCAGCAAGAAGAAACAATAAGAGATGTCCTCGTGGTTAAGGGGCTAATGGACTGATATTGTTTGTGATAAGAGGCACTTCTTTGCAACAGCCACACACACACATCACCACTTGTATCCAGACTGCTTGTCGTCTTCGGCTTCACGTGTAGGAGCAGCCTATAGATTCAAGTGTATGGATGCAAATTTTATGAGAATCCCCAGATTTCTCTTTGCCACAGGAAAGAAAAGTACTCTACTCACTTAAGTACACCAGAGGCATTCAGGCTGCACCATCACACGATCACCTTTCATTTTAGTACTGGCATTCATGGCATCTATATTATTTCTATGCCAAAGCTATACTTCCACGGGAAAAGTATTGTAGCAAGCTCTCTCGTCAAAGAAAAGTGGGCATTATTTTTTTTAATAGAATGCGCTTCATCAGATTTCAACGTTGTCTGGTGAAGTCCATCATGACAGAAAGAATGAGAGGGTGACAGTTATAGGAGAGAATGGAAAAAACGCATACATTAAAAGAAAACAAGTAACAAGGCACAGAAACTGTTGAAAGCAAATATATTGCTTAACTCCTTACCTTAACACTGACGTTTCGTACCTTCAGGGGTTACATATACTCTAGGTCAAGAAGCACCGAGTTACATGACAGCTTCTTCTTCCTCTTATATGGATACGGGGACACAGTTGAATGTTGTGCTTACATAAGGGAAGGCAACATATGAAGAGTTTATGCACGATTTTCCCGAGGAAAATGGTTATGTGATAATGTAAGCTTCAGATATCAATATACTGGTATGTCTAATCATGGGACAATGCATATTGCCTTTTTATTATACCTCCAATCGCAAGCATCAGCATCAGCATCTTACCCCTCTTTTCCTTTCATACATAGGTAGGAGACTTCCTGTAACGGGAAGAGAACAGCTTAAAAACTCAATATTACTTTTGCTCATACACATTTCAGAGCCGTATAAATTATCTAAACAGGATATATTGCCTCTGCCATGCTCCACCAGCCACCACCTTCCCTCCCACTCCTCTCGACCCACCTCACCTTAGATTCGCCTCTCAAAACATAAACCATGATGAAGATTAATTGCCATAATATAAGGATAAAGCTTTAGCACCGATTTAGTCGTGCTAACTCCTGGCTATTGTATTCAGCTCAAGGGAGATCTTTTACACAGAGGTAATTAAGGTAATTAGTAAAAGGAAAATCTAACCCCTCCAGTTAGAAATTGTTCTCCGAGTACAATCATCTTAGAGTAGCAAGAATGAGATGAAAATGCGTCATCATGTTCAAGGGAATAGCAGTTTGGCAGCATATCAAATTCATCATCATCATCATCATCGTCTTCATCATCATCATCATCATCGTCTTCATCATCATCATCATCAGCCATTTCAGGACCACTGCTGAACATAGGCCTCCCCCAGCCATTTCTACTAGTTACTTGACCGACTCAATCTTTGCCAGGATTTGTCTGCAAACTTCTCTATCTTATCGCTCCATCTCCTGACTGGTCTTTTTTCTGCTACACTTGCAATCTCCAAGCCCAGTCAGTCAGCCTCTTGGTCCATCGGTCATCCTTTATTCTTGCTGCATGATCTGCCCACCTCCATTTCTGTTAAAATGGCTAATTATTTTCCTGCTGAACTCATTATGAATAGTCCAGTGATCATTTCATGACACTTCAGACCCATTTGTACAAGGTCATTTCAGCCATATTTAGTCAGATTCGGTTAAGCCTCTTTTAGCCATTTTTAAGGAGCCAGTTCAGTTTATAATCAGGTCAGCTTAGGGCCAGTCATGTCAGTTTAGGGTCAGTCAGGTCAATATATGGTAAGTTAGGTCAGTTTATGATCAGTTAGGTCAATTTAGAGTCAGCCACGACAATTTAGGGTCAGTTTAAGGTCAGTCAGGTTAATCTGGGATGAGTCAGGTCAAATTAACCAGAATAATTTCAGGTCATTCAGGTAAATTAAGAGTCAGGTCAATTTAGAGTCAGTTGGGTCAATGTAGAGTCAGTCAGATCAAACTAGAGTTGGTCAGGTCAGCTTAGAGTCAGTCAGGCAAAATCAGAGTCAGGCAGGACAATTTACAGTCAGTCACGTCAGTTTAGGGTCAGCCAGATGAATTTAGAGTCAGTCAGTTCAGTTGAGAGTCAGTCAGGTCAATTTAAAGTCGCTCAGGTTAATTTAAAGTCAGTTAGGTCAGTTTAAAGTTAGGCAGGTCAATTTGAAGTAACCAGTGTCAATTTAAAGTCAGTCAGGTCAATTTAAAGTCACTCAGGTCAATGTAGAGTCAGTCAGGTCACCTAAGAGTCAGGAAAGTCAGGCCAACTTTAGTCAATTTTCCCCTATTTACGATGTGGCATATTTCACAACACTCCTGCGACCGTCACAGGATTTTACTCAGCACAGGAGAGCCCTCTTGTACTGAAGCTGTAAAAGACTATACTTAAGACTATTCTCGTCGGGAGATCTGTAACACCTTTCTCTGAGATATTTATTTTGCTTTATACGTAACTGTCCTATTCTGTGTCATGTAAATGTTTCTGGCATTGTCATACTCTGCACTGTTAATGTACAAAAGGATATTAACGGGCCACATCCAAAGCTAAAACGCTAACAAGGAGGTGCTCGGGAGCCTCCTTACCCAACGAGAATATGGGCCTTAGTCTCCCCAGTGCGCAAAATTTCTGCTAAGCCGAAAAAAATCGTCCTGTACTGGCAAAAAATGTAGTGAAAAAAATGGTCGTAGCCGAAGGGTATATCCACTGGGCCCGGAGATATCTTTAATCGTTGTAGTTTTTCCACTTCTATCTATTTATCTATATACCTAGGTTATTTCCCCTTTAACGGGGGGTAGCCAAAACAGGACGACACACTCACCAAAATACTCATCCATACACACACATTTACTCGTATCTTAGCATCAGTTTAAGGGGAGAATGGACCCATCTTCACCGCAACACGCCGCACGAGGGTCAACTACGTAGTGCAGTCCAGAAATTTCCGCAGCTGACCCGATCAACTGATCAGACCAGATGCAAGAGAAAATTTTAATTAGCTAAGGAGAGATTTTTCGAAGTAGAGGTAAGGTTTAGATATCGTCTTAAATTCATTTCACGAATTCCTTAGGGATTTCATAATATCACTGGATACAAAAATTCCCTGTAATAT
>JAGKTI010019997.1:357-16621 GCA_018397915.1 Birgus latro | reverse complement strand
GGGGGGCTGGGTTTACGATAGAAGAGTGGAGAGGTAGGATGGGACTGGAGTGTATTGGTGTTGTGATGAGGAGAGGTAGGCTGAGGTGGTTTGGACATGTGGAGAGGATGGGGGATGATAATTGGGTACAAAGGGTGAGAAGAGTTAATATTGGGGGAGGGGTTGGGAGGGGTAGACCGAGAAAGACATGGGACGAGGTCATTAAATGTGACTTAAGGGTTAAGGGACTGAATACGGAGGCTGCCAGAGATCGAGTAGCGTGGAGAGCCGCCATTAGGTGACCAAGGCCGACACATGGAAGCATGTTGGAGCCTTCAAAAACGAAAACGAAAATGATATATATATATATATATATATATATATATATATATACAGTGCTTTTTTTTACATGGTTTCCATCTTCTATCTGGTCTTGTTTCATGTACACTATCCTGTTTATCCTTTTCCAACTATTTGTTTTTACAGTGATGAGTGCATCAGATAGATATGCATAATGAATACAGTAAAACCTCGATATAACGGACTTCAGTAGACCGGAATTTGCTTTTATCGGACTCAAGGAGCTACCGGACTAAACTCCTATATTGTATATCGGAAAAAGTCCGATATAGCCAGAAAGCAGTCCGGACTGACTGACAACTTCAGGTATGTTCACCACAATAAGACAAGTAAAAGACATGTTTTTCAGTGCACAGTATAGTATTATTATACCATTTGATTAATGTAGTGAAGGTATAACACAGTACAATACTGCAATGGTGGTGAAAACTACCGATGCAATCCGGACTAATGTCTGATATATCGGAAAAAGTCCGGATTAGCAGGGGTAAGTCCGGATGTCGCTTTTATCGGAAAATCGCATATTTCGGACTGGCCTGAGCCCCAATTAGTCCGTTATAGTGAGGTCTTACTGTAGATATTTACTGTGAATAATATCGATATTTCCAGCATGGATATCTGCCAGCACAGCAGTGAGAGCTTTCACTTTTCTCTGTGAAAACTAACATAAATTGCCATAACCTATATATCAATAGAAAGGGAATTTATTGTAGACTGACATGGTACTATCAAATTTCATACCACTCTAATATTTTTTTTATTCTTTATTTTCTATGGAAGGGTGAATGATTTTTCCTTTTCAGCTAAATTTGATTCCTGTTGGCCTTTTAGCTATCGTATTTACATTTTTCAACCATACTACGATAAAGAGCAACTACTCAGCTCTAAAATGGTACCAAATTCATTAGTCTACCATAAAAAGTTAATGTACAGTGGCCGATTTAGTACACTTATCGCAGTGCGACTGTGTGCTCTATGTGCACCCGGCTGAATTTGTCACAGACACGATCGGCGGAGGGCCGAAAATCTCAAAGGGTTAAACAGTTTTCACACACAATGACGGAACTGAGAACAGTGAATTAAGAGGAACTGGGCCTAAATGATAACAAAGAAGTGGGATGAACTGACAAGTTATGATGGTTTGGATATTTCGAAAGGAAGGGAGAAGGTGACTAGTTGAGAAGGGTCAAAAGTATGAATGTAGAGGGAGGAATGCTCACAGGTGGACAAATGAAGATAAGGGATGAGGTCCTGCAGAGAGATCTCTGAGATATGGGCTTCAGCAGGAAAATAGTTCAAGAACAATGAAACATAGAGCTGACATAAAAAGATCTACACAAAGTCAGCATGGCTGCTGGAGTCTAAATATCACGTACTGTAATAAATATGACCTATACTAAGATTTAGGTCTGTATACGGTAACCAGCCGAAGCGATTGGCTTCCTGTTGTGCACTGGGCTCACATCCAAATAAGCCTTGGATTGAGATGAAAATTACTACAACAATATTACAGATGAAATGGATTAGTCAACATTTACTCAGCACAACATATTGGATTAACTTCTCACTACATCCACCATTACATAATGCTTCTATCTGCATTAGACTCTGTGACTTACCTTCTGTCTTTGAATATGACAGATTGTGAGTGGTTAATCTGAAGAAACGTGTCTTGAAATTCTTGATGCCAAATTTTTTCCTTCCCTGAGCTCTCTTGATCATCATCCTGGTTGCAAGAGAGAAAGAGAGAGAGAGAGACAGAGAGAGATAAACTATACACCTAATTAATGGACAGTTTCACTTTCTAGATGATGGCTGAGGGAAGAGTATTTTCTAAGTCCAAAGCTGTGACACTAAACAGGACCGAATAAGGAAAATATATTCAATGCTTTGATACTGCATGCAGTCATTTTACTCCATATTGGTAAGCGATCTTGTAGCAATTTACAAAGGAAAGATGTTTAAATTATTTCAAACAGGGAGTACTGTAATGTCTAAAGTACCATGAATGTAGTAAAATGTACTGTCTCTGATACTGTACAGGAGTAACTAAGTGTAGTTTGATAGAAACCATTCACGTGCACACCCTTACACACATAAACATTTAGTAAATAAAAACCAACCTTTGAAATCCTATGATAGCATTAAAAAATACATCAATTTCAGTGCCACAATTCATTGCAATTTCATTAAAACTAGAAATTTTTATATTTTAAATAGAATACATTATGAACTTCCTATACTTTGAATATACCAGATCATAAAATACAACAGAACACTAAATACTAAGTCAGTGGGGGTGTGAAAGATAAAAATGGTAGATTACTAGTGGAGAAGGGAGAAAAAGTAAACAGATGGAGAGAACACTTTAATGAACTGTTGAACATAGAGAATGAAAGTAATGCAAGTATAAGTGGCTGGGGAATGGCAGGGAGAAGGAGGGTTGTGAAAAGAGAGGAAGTGGTGGAAGCAATGAAGAAAGTTAAAATGGAGAAAGCCCCAGGAATTGATGGAATGTGTGGTGAAATGCTGAAGCATGGGGGAGCGATAGTAATAGAGTGGATGTGGAAGGTGTGCAGATTGGCTTGGGAGGAGGGTAGAGTCCCGGAGGATTGGAAGTCAGGTATAATTATTCCTCTGTACAAAGGAAAAGGGGAAAAAGTATTGTGTGGTAATCATAGGGGCATTTGCCTTCTCAGTGTAATAGGAAAAATATATGGTAGGATACTTATTGACAGAGTTAGGGAAATTACTGGGGAATTAGTTGGAGAAGAACAGGGAGGTTTTAGGAAGGGATGAGGTTGTGTAGACCAGATATTCATTCTTAGATCCTTAGTGGAAAAGTTTCAAGAGAAGGGCAAGAAGTTGTATGCAGCCTTCATGGATCTGGAGAAAGCATATGACAGGGTGGATAGACAAGGTTTGTGGAAAGTATTAAGAATATATGGAGTGGATGGGAAGTTGCTGAAGGCAGTGAAGAGTATGTATTAGGGTGCTAAGGCTGCAGTGCGTGTGCATGGCAAACTGAGTGAATCTTTCCATTTGAAGGTTGGATTGAAACAAGGATGTGTCATGTCTCCATGGTTGTTCAATCTGTATATGGATGGGGTTATAAAAGAGATACAAGGTCGGGCAGTGGATGCTGGAGTGGCCCTAGTGAGAGAGGGCAGTGTTTGGAAACTCCCTGTACTATTGTTTGCAGATGATACTGTGTTGTTGAGTGAAGACGAAGGGGAGCTGCAAGGCTTGGTAGTTGAGTTTGGGAGAGTGTGTAAGAAACGGAATCTAAAGGTGAATGTGGGGAAGAGTAAAGTGATGGTCTTCGAGAGAAGTGAAGCCAGTGAGTGTACAGTGAGATTGGATGGGAAGGAAATGGAGAATGTGAGTGAATTTAAGTACTTGGGCAGTGTGATGAGTAAGGATGGTAGTCTGGAGGGTGAAGTGCTTGAAAGGGTACAGCAGGGAAGGAAGGTTGCTGGTTCGTTGAAAGCAGTGATAAGAAACAGGGAGGTGAGCATGGAAGTGACGCTTGGACCCTGTTGGAAGGACAGAAGTCAAGAGTGAGAGCAGTGGAAATGAGTTATTTGAGAGGAGCATGTGGAGTCACATGGAGAGACAGACTAACAAATGAGGAAGTGAAGGAGCATTGTGGTGTGGTTGAGGACGTGATGGGAAGCGTTAGGAGAAACACGTTAAGGTGGTTTGGGCATGTGGAGAGGATGGAGAGTGAAAGATTGACGAGGAGAGTGTATGTGAGTGAGGTGGAGGGGGCGAGAGGAGAGGGAGGGGGAGGCCGAGGCTGAGATGGAGGGATGGAGTGGAGAGGTGTATGAGAGAGGGGGGTGTGAGTTGGGAGAGTGGTAGTGAAATGGCAGGGGACAGAGTGACATGGAGGCGATTTGTTTGTGGCCATCCCGTTCGGGATTGAGGCGTCTGGCAATAGATAGATAGATAGACTAAATACCTATATACTGATTGACTGAAATTTTTGAACAACAAAGCCAATGGACTTACCCTTCCTTAAGTATAACTGGAGTGTCATATGCTTTTTGACTTCCATTTGGAATGGATGATATTATCTCCAAGAACTGTAGAGACAAACTATATTACCAACAAGAACTGTAGAGACAAGCTATATTAAAAACAATGATCCACATCAACTAGCCACCAGCTAGTTCTATATCCATCCACATTTATACTGTGCTTGATATTTCATATTGTAAACCTTAATATCAAGAAAGAAAAAGTTAGAAGTACTGTATACACTATAATAAAACCACAGTAATTTGAAAATCAGCATAATGAAACAAGAGACACACACACACATACAGTAGATGCTCAATTTAATGAACTACAGTAATTCAGCCAACCTCCATTCCTTTATCTCAAATTTTCCGCTAAAATAATTTCCATAACTTAGGCTCAATACAGAGGAAAATTTTCTGGTATTTCAAACTATTTTCCGCTTAATCATTGATGACAACGGTCAAGCTGAGTTCCTGACAACGCGCACCCAAGCCTAGCAAACTATGCTAACTCTCAATGTTACACACAGCAGTCTGTATTCATAATTAACACCCCCACTATAATGCATTACACTTGTGTACATGTTAATAGTGATACATACAGTATTGACTTAGTAATAAAAGATGCACACACAAAGAATAAGGCAAGGAGAGTAGTGCACCAAATACCTGTACTGTAGTACAGGTATTTGGTGCATTACTGGATAGTAAACTACAGTAAGGTTTACCTCTAAAAGTTGGGGTTCTATACTTGTTGCAGAAATATGCCTGACACAGGTAGTGATCCTGACCCTCCCCAAACCTGTGTCAGGCCTGGGTGTGGTTTACTCACTGGCAAAGTCTCCCTCCATCAGCACTCGAGGTGGTACAGGGGTGACAGAGGGGATGAGGAGCATCAGAGATGGCGCTCCATCTTCTCATTTATTTCCAGTTTCTGGCCAAGAGTAAGTCTCACCCTCTCGTTCTTTTCATGACCGTTAGGCATTATTCAAAATAACTTTTGTTCACTGGAAAAAAAAAAAAAAAAAAAAAAAAGAGGCTGCAATATCTAGGCAAACCTGCACACACATGGAGCAGTTGTTTTACAGTTAGTGGATCACGTGAAGACTGCATGCTTGGCGGAGACATTTGGCAACACCGAACACCTGATTTACAGGAATTTTTCTGGTAATTAGGTGGTTTTTGGAAAGGAATTTCCTTAACAGAATTGTACTCATTTAAATGGAAATTCTCCTTTAAACTGGAGGGGGGGGAAAAAAACAGTAAACCCTCGATATAACAAATCCCGGTACTGCGAATTTCGGATATAACACATGGTCAAATCGCGAACGCACTTCCCTCGGATTTTGTGAACAAAGGTCGCTAAATGAGAGAGAAGTTCGGGAATCAGCCCACGATGACAACAGCAACCCATCCCGGCGCAGTAAGTGTACTGTAACAGTACTATAGTACTATATAATACTGTACTGTATTCTTATTATAAGTACAGTACTGTATTTATATGTACAACTTCATACAGTACTGTAATTACATGTACAACTTCATAAACCATAGAAATCTTCACTGAGTTAGTTTAGGTTATGCTTGAGCATGCAGGACTGAATGACTCCCCTTATATAGCGAACTGAGTTTGGTAATCCCTCGGAAATACTGACCCCTCGTATATAGCGAACTTTCGGAAATAGCAACCCAACCCCTCCCCCCAATTAGTTCGTTATTTCGAGGGTATACTTTATTGGAAAAAAACGATTCCATCATCTCAGGCTTCTGCCAAATTGGTGTTCGTTAACCTGACCCTGTCCCAGCGACGTACGATGCACGTCGCAACTTTCTTTCACGCTAAGACCCAAAGACGTGCATCGTACATTCTGCAATTGATAGGCCCGTCGTTTATACATTTTTCAAGTTTTGTGGGAGATTTCTGGTAGGCACATGTGGGAGACCTTCCTCTACCCCCAGCCAGGTGGCAACACTGCCTGACCCCGTGTAACCCTTCCCCCTCGGGGGGTGCACCATTTTCTAGCAACTCACTTGTTAGCAGTGACCTGGCCAGTAAAGACACATAGCACCACGGTCTCTCCAACGACGAAATTCAAGGTGAAAGTGATTCGTGATGTGGAGGACAAGATTACGTGGCACTAGAGTTGGTAATGAACGGAAGTAATGGGGAGGTAATGTCACCAAGATAGATGCAGTACGTTGATGTGCTTGATGAGTAAACAACCCTTATATCACCTAAATTATTGTGTGAAAAACAACATACTCTTGTACTACACATAAATTCATACCAAATAAATAAATATCTACTAGGCTGAGTGGTTTTGGTTAAGTTTCCCTCGCATATAGAGCGTCTTTTATGGAGCGCAGCTTCACAGAAAGCGCTAGCCGGATGAGGGGCTTCTCACATGTTTAAGGGATTTTTAACTTCAGGTGAGTGCTTTCTTGCTGAATTTTTGATGTTTCTCACCAAAAGCGGAGGTTTGAGGGGGGGGGGAAGCAAGTTGAAAATTGGTCGAGTTCTGGGGCTGGGATGGGTAAAAAAGTGGTCGGTATGTGGTGGGTTAAATCAAGTATCTACTGTATATATATACAGTATATACATATCATCATCATCTAATCCTGTGTTGTCCCATGAGGAGTGTAGGAGCCCTGGGCTAGGAAAGTTGGTCCTGACATTTAAGATGATAGTGACCAGCCTCACTCATCCCTGAGTGGCATTATGTGAGCTATAAACCCCAACCACCCTTTGGATATAAACCTGCAACAGGTCAATCCAATTGGAGCGCATTAATTACCCACTAAAGCACCAGGCGCCATAATTCTGTTATATGGTTACCAACCAACGCAGTAAATGATTTCCTCAAGTACAGGAAACCTTTTGGCTCGTTGCTCACTGTAAAGTCACCCGTTGACAGGGGGAAGAGGAAAGAATGAAGGAAAGAAAGTCAGAAGAGGAAAGAAGGAAGGAAGGAAGGAAGGAATTCTTCCTGCTCAATCTGGCACCTTGCCAAAAACCTTTCTAACAACATTACCTCATCATCCTTCCCTCCTCTTTTCCACTCTGATGGCTCTGTAGCTATTTCTTCTACTGATAAAGCAGATCTCTTCATTCAGACCTTCTCCAATTCCATCTTAGACAATTCTAGTGCTGTTCCTCCATCACTTCCTCCCTCTGACTTCCTCATGGCTAACATTAAAATGTCTTCAGCTGATGTATTTTCTGCCATCTCTGGCCTCAATACTAACAAGGCAAATGGGTCAGATAGAGTCCCTCCTGTTGTCCTCAAGAACTGTGCTTCTGTACTTACACCCTGCCTAGGTAAACTCTTTCGCCTTTGTCTCTCAACTTGTACCTTTCCTTCTTGCTGGAAGTTTGCTCTCATTCAGCCAGTCCCAAAGAAGGGTGACCATTCCCAACCCTCTAACTATCGTCCAATTGCTTTAACATCCTGTGTCTCAAAAGTTTTCGAGTCAATTCTTAACAGAAAAATTTTAAAGCATTTTTCCTATCGCAACCTTCTTTCTGATCGTCAGTATGGGTTCCATCAGGGATGCTCCATTGGCAATCATCTCACCTACCTTACAGACTCCTGGTCATCCTCCTTCCGGGACTTTGGGGAAAGCTTTGCCATTGCACTTGACATCTCAAAGGCTTTCGATCGAGTCTGGCATAAGTCTTTAATTTCCAAACTGCCCCCTTACGGCTTCTATCCTTCCATCTGTGCCTTCATCTATAGCTTCCTTTCTGGTCGTTCTATAGCTGCTGTTGTAGATGGCCATCGTTCTTCTCCTAGATCTAACAACAGTGGTGTTCCTCAGGGCTATGTCCTATCACCAAGTCTCTTCCTTTTATTCATAAATGACCTTCTAAGCTGTACATCTAACCCTATCCACTCATACACTGATGACTCCACCCTTCACCTCTCCATTCGGTTCCTGCAACGTCCTTCTCAGCAGTTACTTCAACAAACAAGGGATGAGGCTATGGCACACCCAATGTCTGACTTGGCTCGTATCTCTGACTGGGGTAAAAATAATTTTGTCGTTTTTAATGCATCAAAGACTCAGTTCTTACACCTATCAACCCAGCAAAATCTTCCACACAAGTACCCACTAATGTTTAATAATATCCAGCTTAATCCGTGAAGAGTACGAGTATGTATGAGGGTGCTAAGGCTGCAGTGCGTGTAGATGGCGAACTGAGTGAATCTTTCCATTTGAAGGTTGGATTGAAACAAGGATATCATGTTTCCATGGTTGTTCAATCTGTATATGGATGGGGTTATAAAAGAGATACAAGGTAGGGCAGTGGATGTTGGAACGGCCCTAGTGAGAGAGGGCAGTGTTTGGAAATTCCCTGTACTGTTGTTTGCAGATGATACTGTGTTGTTGAGTGAATACGAAGGGGAGCTGCAAGGCTTGGTAGATGAGTTCGGGAAAGTGTGTAAGAAACAGAATCTAAAGGTGAATGTAGGGAAGAGTAAAGCGATGGTCTTCGAGAGAAGTGCAGTCAGTGAATGTACAGTGAGACTGGATGGGGAGGATATGAAGAATGTGAGTTGATTTTAGTACTTGGGTAGTGTGATGAGTAGGGATGGAAGATTAGAGGGTGAAGTGCTTGAAAGGGTGCAGCAGGGAAGAAAGGTTGCTGGTTCCTTGAAAGCAGTGATAAGGAACAGGGAAGTGAGCATGGAAGTGAAAAAGCTGCTATATGACAGTATTGTGATACCAACTCTAACATATGGAAGTGAAGCTTGGACCTTGCTGGAGGGACAGAAGTCATTAGTGAAAGCAGTGGAAATGAGTTATTTGAAAGGAGCATGTTGAGTCACATGGAGAGACAGACTGACAAATGAGGAAGTGAATGTGATAGGAAGCATTGGGAAGAACACATTAAGGTGGTTTGGCCACGTGAAGAGGATGGAGAGTGAGAGACTGATGAGAAGAGTGTATGTGAGTGAGGTGGAGGTTGGGAGAGGGAGGGGGAGGCCAAGGATGAGATGGAGGGATGGAGTGGAGAGGTATACAGTGGGGCCCCTCAGGTAGCATTTTTTTGGTTAGCGAATCCACGGGTAGCGAAAGGAAAGAAACTATCTCATAGCGATTAATGCTGCACAGTTAGCGAAAATCCGCAAGGCATTTACCACGTAGCGAGCAGGTGGGCAGAGTTGCCAAGGTTGGAACTTGATTCAAAAGCAATACTGGGCGAATATCATCTGATCTGATCTGAATGCTGATGGTGTATGCAAACCGACCTTCATTTGTAGCGGGTGATGGGCGGAGTTGCCAAAGTCGGACCCTGGTAATACTGACAGTGAGTGCGAGTCTATCCTCATGCTGATGGTGCACAGTTAGCGAAAATCCGCTAGGCATTTAACACGTAGCTAGCAGGTGGGCAGAGTTGCCAGGGTCGGAACCTGATTCAAAAGCAGTACTGGGCGAATATCATCTGATCTGACCTGAATGCTGATGGTGCATGGGAGCCGATCCTCATTTGTAAAGGGTGGATGGGCAGAGTTGCCCAGGTCGGACCCTGGTAACACAGACAGTGAGTGCAAGTCTATCCTCAGTCAGTTCATTGACCCATTGCCTATCCATGAGCCGTGCGTTCATTCAACCCTCAGTCTCTCCATTGTTAAAGTTTTTTGTGACCTTCCATTTATTGTCTGGGGACTGAGTGCTCTGTTATCATGGCTTCAACTTTGAAGGCTGGCCCAAGTGGTGGCGGTGGCCCAGGGAAAAAAACAGGAAGTGCAGGTAGTGTAAGAATGACAAAAAAGGCCAGAGAAAACATGCGTGGCAAGCCATAGAAACAATATAGCGTGAGGCACAGAGACAAGCCCTTTTGAATGCCTCGTCAGACGAAGAGGACGATGTTGACATGCCCCCTGTTCAGCTCGAGGAGGACCTATATGATGGTTGGGAAGATGAGGAAACAGAGGCCCATCGCATCGAGAATGAAGTTCGTTTGCATGTGTTACGACGTGAGGGACAAGAGAAAGATGAGGGATGAGAGATGGAGAGTGAGCAGAGTCAGGTCTGTGGTCGTTAGGTTGCTGCAGTACAATAACCATCAAGCACGACAGTAATTTCAACAATAAATAGCAAAAAATTATTTAAAAGTTGTTTATCCATTTGCATGTTAAGTTTATTTTATTAGTGTTCACAGTAGGAATATAGGGTTTCGTGGGAGTGTAGTACAGATATTTATTTTTTAGCGGCTCTAGCAGGGATGAGAGATGGAGAGTAAGCAGAGTCAGGGCCGTTGTCGTTAGGTTGCTGCGGTACAATAACCACCAAGCACGACAGTAATTTCAACAATAAATAGCAAAAATTATATAAAAGTTTGTTTAGCCATTTGCATGTTAAGTAAGTTTATTTCATTAGTGTTCACAGTAGGAATTTAGTACACGTATTTATTTTTTAGCGGCTCTAGCAGTCTGCCACGGTACGGTAACTACAATTGATAACAATATCGTCGTCATCAGCCATTGAGGTCCACTGCAGGACCGGCCAGTAAGTGGCACTCAAAACGAATTAAAAGTAAGTTTGTTAATCTTCTTTGAATATGTAATATACTATCTTATTACTGAAGAAATATGATGTGATATTAATGGTTAATGGAGGAAATTAGGGATATACCTGAAGGAGTCAGGACCGTAATTCACTGACCCATGTGAAAGTACGTATCTTAAGCTTTTCTTATAACTAATCTCCAACTATCTCTCTCCTACCAAATTTTACAGGTTTAAATTTTTCCTTTACCTATACTTTTCTCTTGGGGGAATGCCGGTATCTAAGCGATACTGATGGGTGGAAGGTGAACCTCCCCGCAGTTACCCCAAGAAGAAGAAGAAGAAGAAGATTGTTTGTTTATCCACACACCGCGCATCCATTCAACTTGTCACAGTCTCTTGCCATTGTTAAAGTTTTTTGTGACCTTCCATTTATTGTCTGGCTACTGAGTGTTCTAATATCATGGCTTCAACATTGGGGGCTGGCCCAAGTGGTGGTGGTGGTGGCCCAGGGAAAAAACAGGAAGTGCTGGTAATGTAAAAGTGACTGAAAAGGCCAGACAATACATGCGTGGCAAGCCAAAGAAACAATACTGCATCGAGGAAAAGAAAAAGATAATTTTTTGAATACTGTATGTAGTAAACGTTTATCTTATTACAGTACTGTACTGAAGAAATATGACGTGATATTGATGGGTAATGGAGGAAATTAGGGGTATAGCTGAAGGAGTCCAGGACTGTATTAATTTTTTTAGGCAAGAAGTTTGCCCCTTGGGTAGTGATTTCATGGATAGCGGCCATTTTGGTAGACTAATAAGGTCGCTATCCAAGGGGCCCCACTGTATGAGAAAGGAGGGTGTGAGCTGGGAGCAGGGCAGTGAAATGGCGGGGGACAGAGCAACATGGAGGCGATTTGTTTGTGGCCACCCCTTACAGGATTAAGGTGTCTAGGAATAGATAGATAGATAGATTTAATACACTGTGATTATATATGTGTATATCTGACTCTAATATCAAATAGGTATTTGTGAAGCTACAGAATGTGGCGACATTTTTTTAGCCTAACTGATGGATCCAGGATTCCGTGGGCTTGAATGATGAGTGAATGGATGCATGGCCCACTGAACTGGGCAAACTTAGGCTGTCTGGATGCTGCTACTCCTCACCCTGCCCTTAGGTGGGAAAGGAGGTCCAGATGATGATGATATTCCGTATGTATATATTTTATTATTGTTTTGCTTTTACTCTTGCTGTACAGCAGCAATGACCTCTGTTGTTATCAGGGCTGTGGAGTTGGAGTCGGAGTCGGAAGCAATTATGGTATGCTGGAGTTGAGGCTGGAGTTGGTAAATAAGTCCCAACTCCAACCACCAGTAAAGAAATAATTAAACATGATGTAGATGTAATGTGGAGCTATTGCCTTTTGAATGACACCTTTGGTTTTATTTCTTGCTGCTGCTGCAACTCTTTTTTTTCTTTCTCACTTTCTACATTTTATTTAGGACTTGTTTGTTGATCTCCTGTTCTTTGCTTATGTTGACCATAAACATAGGTGCTGCCAGCTGTCGACAGAATGACAAGTACAGAAAGTAAACAGACACCACGATCAGCAGATCTCCAACTGAGTGAACGTGTTTGGATAACTCCTTGATTCTAGAATCTAGAGGGGAGTTTCTGTAATACAAAATTACTAGGAATAACATGGTTATACAGCAGTATGAAGTGATATGCAGGTGTTTGCCTGTACCTGTAAGTTGTTAGGTGGAAATTTCGAGCATATGCAAGCCAGTGAAGACCTATACAGTGGGGCCCCTTGGATAGCAACCTTATTAGTCCAACCAAATGGCCGCTATCCATGAAATTGCTACCCGAGGGGCAAACTTCTTACCTAAAAAAATTAATACAGTCCTGGACTCCTTCAGCTATACCCCTAATTTCCTCCATTACCCATCGGTATCACGTCATATTTCTTCAGTACAGTACTGTAATAAGATAAACGTATACTACATACAGTATTCAAAAAGTTATCTTTTTCTTTTCCTCCACGCAGTATTGTTTCTTTGGCTTGCCACGCATGTATTGTCTGGCCTTTTCGGTCACTTTTACATTACCAGTACTTCCTGTTTTTTCCCTGGGCCACCACCACCACATGGGCCAGCTCCTGATGTTGAAGCCATGATATTAGAACACTCAGTAGCCAGACAATAAACGGAAGGTCACAAAAAACTTTAACAATGGCGAGAGACTGTGACAAGTTGAATGGATGCGCGGTGTGTGGATAAACAAACAATCTTCTTCTTCTTCTTCTTCTTGGGGTAACTGCGGGGAGGTTCATCTTCCACCCGTCAGTATCGCTTAGATATTGGCATTCCCCCAAAAGGAAAGGTAAAGGAAAAATTTAAAACTGTAAAATTTGGTAGGAGAGAGATAGTTGGAGATTAGTTACAAGAAAAGCTTAAGATACATACTTTAACATGGGTCAATGAACTACAGTCCTGACTCCTTCAGGTATATCTCTAATTTCCTCCATTAACCATTAATATCACGTCATATTTCTTCAGTAATAAGATAGTATATTACATATTCAAAGAAGATTAACAAACTTACTTTTAATTCGTTTTGAGTGCCACCTACAGGCCGGTCCTGCAGTCGACCTCAGTGGCTGATGACGACGATACTGTTATCAATTGTAGTTACCATACCGTGGCAGCCTGCTAGAGCCGCTAATAAATAAATACCTGTACTACACTCCAACGAAACCCTGAATTCCTACTGTGAACACTAATAAAATAAACTTACTTAACATGCAAATGGATAAACAAACTTTTAAATCATTTTTGCTATTTATTGTTGAAATTACTGTCGTGCTTGGTGGCTATTGTACCGCAGCAACCTAGCGAAATGGCCCTGACTCTGCTCACTCTCCCTCTCTCATCCCTGCTAGAGCCGCTAAAAAATAAATACCTGTACTACACTCCAACGAAACCTTAAATTCCTACTGTGAACACTAATAAAATAAACTTAACATGCTAATGGATAAACAACTTTTAAATCATTTTTGCTATTTATTGCTGAAATTACTGTCGTGCTTGGTGGATATTGTACCGCAGCAACCTAGCGACCACAGACATGACTCTGCTCACTCCCCATCTCTCATCCCTCATCTTTCTCTTGTCCCTCACGTCGTAACACATGCAAACAAACTTCATTCTCGATGTGATGGGCCTCTCAGCCGTATGCTTAAAAATAATCCCTTCCCTAAACTTTCCCTTCCCGTCCAAGGAGTTATGATTTCCATCGGTATTCATAGAGATTCCCTTAGGATGGGAACAGAAAATGTTCAGGTTGGTAGCCCTGTCAAGGTAAAATGACTCATTCTGCTGGTATTTGTTATGGTGGAGCTTTAGAATGATAAACTAATACATCAAAACACACATATCTCGTGCTAGATAATGAAAACACAACACATTTGAGATGTGGGAGGTTGCCAACACCCATACTGTTGGTTTGTATTAAGTCATAAACACCATTCTGGCTAACACCGCAGCAGTGTTCACTCCTCAAGACAATATTTTGATAAATTATATTCGTGGAATATTATTATCCTTAATGTTGTTATTCACAAGTGTAAGAATCACTTCTTAACATCCGTCTCACGTACTCGCATGGCAGCGCTCACTTGTTTTTTTTCCAGCTGGGAGACATGAGCCGAACCATGTGACCTTGATGGCAGATTTTCCTTTTCCGGGCAAATTAACAAGCAAAATACTTCTTGGAAAAAAAAAAATCTTGGTGTGACCCTGGCCATAATGTACAAGATTTGTCAGTGTCACATCATATAATACTGGATGAATATCGGAGGTACTACGTCGTCTGCTTTGTTTATGTCTGGCAAAACATCTCAGCTGACATGGGTAACACTTTTAAAGATACAAATAGCACTAAAAAAAAATCAGTATATCATTGTAAATCATATTAATAATAATGCACGGCACCTTTCATCGACATTTTAAAAATATTTAAGACAATAAACTACAAAAGAACGCACAAAAATTGCGCAGGAATTTTTGAAGAGACGGGTCAAATGATTCCATCAAGTTCGAATAATTTCGGCTGCTAGGCGGGAAAACTTTTCCCTTCGATCAGCTCGGAAGGAGAGGGATTTTTTTAAGAATACCAATTCGGAGAATGATGTCCTTCCCATGCCTCTAAAAGGGAAGGGAAAGTTTAAGAATACGGCTGTCTGTTTCCTCATCTTCCAAACCAACATATAGGTCCTCCTCGAGCTGAACAGGGGGCAGCCACTGAAGTTGAGGCCATGATAGAGCACTCAGTCCCCAGACAATAAATGACTGAGGGTTGAATGAACACACGGCTCATGGATAAGCAATGGGTCAATGAACTGACTGAGGATACTTGCACTCACTGTCTGTTACCAGGGTCTGACCTTGGCAACTCTGCCCATCCACCCACTACAAATGAAGATCAGCTCCCATGTACCATCAGCATTCAGATCAGATCAGATGATATTCGCCCAGTATTGCTTTTGAATCAGGTTCCGACCCTGGCAACTCTGCCCACCTGCTAGCTACATGTTAAATGCCTAGCGGATTTTCACTAACTGTGCACCATCAGCATGAGGATAGACTCGCACTCATTGTCAGTGTTACCAGGGTCCGACTTTAGCAACTCAGCCCATCGCCCGCTACAAATGAAGGTCAGCTTGCATACACCATCAGCATTAAGATCAGATCAGATGATATTCGCCCAGTATTGCTTTTGAATCAGGTTCCGACCTTGGCAACTCTGCCCACCTGCTCGCTACCTGATAAATGCCTAGCGGATTTTCGCTAACTGTGCAGCATTAATTGCTATGAGATAGTTTCTTTCCTGTCGCTACCCGTGGATTCGCTACCCAAAAAAAACGCTAACCGAGCGGCCCCACTGTAATGACAAATTTATTGAAGAAAGTCTAAGGGGTCGGAGTTGGTGTCGGACACACAAGAAATCAAGAAGTCGGAGTCAAACTCAGGTGTTTTGGGTACCGACTCCACAGCCCTGGCTAATATGCTGCCATAACCTTTTAATGTAATCAATTAATCAATCAAACGACTTACCGTGCGCATGCCCTCAACATGCTTATCAGTGACACAATGTGCAAACACCTCCCGCATATAGCTTTCACGGAAGTTCGGATGTGAGGTGCGTGAACTGACCAGGTTGCCAACACTCTGTACTGTTTTGCTCAGTAAGGTTAAGGTCCTCTGGGTGGATGAGTCCTGAGTGAAGGAATAGAGTATATTCTTGTTATATGCCATTTTTGCCATGTCCTATTTGGGAACTATCTAATATATATATATATATATATATATATATATATATATA
>JAGKTI010019996.1:0-16622 GCA_018397915.1 Birgus latro | reverse complement strand
AAATCCAGTGACAGTAGGCTATATTTCATCCCCCGTGACACTGCAGTTTACTTCCCGTAACTCGGTGACGGAGTGAGACAATGGTACAGTTCTGCAGCTTTTCCATACAACCACCCCTTGCCTAACACCAAATGAGTGTTAATCTTTAATTGCAGCTCAGCATTCAGGAAGGAGAGGTGTCAGGTTTTCGTAATATTAAGGTTGATAGAGTTAAATAATGGAGAAGATTATGAACAAAGAGAAAAAATGCTTCGAAACACATCTCACTGCATATTAGCAGTTACATATCTGACTGGATGAAAAGTCACACACACACACACACACACACACACACACACACACACACACACACCGCTCGCTGGCTCAGTGGTAACGTTCTCGCTTGCCATCTGGTAGGCGGGAGTTCAAGCATCGCTCAGGTTGCGAAAAGTTTCACTGACGAAGTGGGTGGTTACTGTCCCCCTTGATCAAGGGGATGGGTGTGTGCGTGTGTGAAGGTCACAGCCTTGCCCTTAGATCGGACTATATGAGCTCTCAGCTCCTTTCGGGGAGGGTAAAAGGCTGACGATCACGACCATCAAGCGATCCTGACCCACCCGGTGAATTACACACACACATACTGAAAGGGAAACGTACCTAGTTCAACAGTCAGACAGAAAGATATAGATTTTCACAGATAAATGTTTTGGTATATTACTGAAGTAAAAAAGAAAAAAAGAAAAACAAAGACAGAAAGGAAGAAAAAAGAAGAAGGAAACATTGATAGAAAGGCGGATAGATCGATCGATATAGATAAACAGATAAGACAAATAATGTTCTTCTTCGTCTTCGCGCTCACTGAGTAGGAAGAAAACTAACCTGAAGGACGAAGGAGCGGATTGTGCAAGACGAGTGTTATGTTGTAGGATAAAAGAGAACTATCAGAGAAATAAATGACTGGGCGTAGAAGGAAGGGAAATATTGTATGTGGAGTCGTTGGTGAGTAGGGGCAGGGATGGCTGGAGGAATAAACTAAAGCAGTATATTATGGTGAACAGTACGGCGTGAGATGTAGGATCGTCATTGAGTACGGACAGAAAAAAATGATAGGCGTGACAAAGTTAAACAGTTGAGTACACAGTTTAAGGTATAAGTAAATGAATTCATAAGCAGACAGACAGACCAACACTTCATCGCGTAACAGTCTCCGGAAAGTTTCAAATAACTACTAAAAGTGACTCACTATCGGCCTCCCGGACATATTACGTAAACTCACTGCCAGATAATCATTTGTGTGGAACTTTTTGCTGCCGCCAATTCTCCATTTTTTTTTTAGTATACCTTTAAAGATTATTTTTTTTTTCATTATTGGATATGGTCATGAAATGTGCTGCTATACAGTATTTTAACAGATTTTTGTTACTTCATGTTATAACAGAGCTGGTGTGCATTTTGTTTTGTATGTGTTTTACTGAAGCGTATTTACGAAGTAAACTTTCCGTGGATTCTTTCAGTACTGGATTTAGCTGTACAGTTTGACAATGTGCCCTTTTTTTCATTTTCTGCTGTTATTTCCATAATTATCGGAACAGTTGCGTTTTGTCTCTTATGCTTCTGTGTTGCAGTCACCTTTTCTGTTATGCTGGTTTGTGACTTTTTTTAATTTGTTTTTTGTGCTGAAATGTACCTTTTCTTACAGAGTTGCCCGTCATTTCATTGTATAAATTGGTTGTACTTCATTTCGTTCTTTTGTGTCTGTCTTGGTGCCACATTTTATCTTTATTGTACAATGGTGATAGAGTGACTTACGCGGTAGTTATGTTTCTTGTTAACTTCTGTCATTCAGTATAATTACCTGGCTAACCACCTGAACAAGAGTAATACAGTTTGAATTTCCTTGCGTTGAATTTCAAGCTTGTAAATAAGTTTAGGATATATCTGGCTTATTCTACACAAACATAAGAGAATTAATAATTATTTTCGGCAGTGGAGCGGCTTACGTTGTTTTATATCAGTTAACACACACAAAATAAAATCTGCATTGAAACCACATTTTTTTAAAGCATTTTTGCTTTTAATCCCCTAAATCTTAGAAGTTTTAGGCCTGTTAAGCCGAACATTTCTCATATTTAATTCGTCTTAAGGTGTTATTTTGTGTACAGTACCAACTCTATACTCTTCAGCTCTTCTTCAGCCGTCGGTGACGGTAGGTGTACCACTTTGTATTCCAGTTCCTTATTTGTGACTTTATGTTGTCTGAGACAAAACACCCATGGATAGTGAAATAAGAACATTTCTGTTCTGTATCTGTCAGGAAGACGTTGATAGCTTACAAAGAGATATACTGTACTTATTAGGACGTAACAAGAAAGAAATATCGAATGGCGTATTGACATCACAAAGACTGATATGGTAAGAATTACATGCACGAGAACACTGAAGTGTTATGTGCAGAATAAATCAGTAACAGACACTAGCAGCAGTCTCTCGGCGGATGAGAATCGTAGCCTTTATGCATTTCAGCATCTGAAAACAAGCAAACAACTAAATGAAACTGAGCGAAACTGATCGGAAACACTTACACGAGATATGTTTGATACCGCCCCGTGATAACACAGGTTACATGTCCTCGGCATTCTCTAGACATGTTGCATCAGTTACGTCAAAAATGAAAATAAGAGATATAACACAAACTGATAAAAACAGGCCATCAGGCTCGACATTGGTCATCTAAATGCTAAATTACATACATATGCAGGCAAAAAGGCAAGCACACACACACACACACACACACACACACACACACAATGTTTATATCTTATTTTTCTACCAATTTTACTAGCTTTATCTTCAGTTTCATTGATTCCTGAACATTAATATCTCGCTTATAATAGATAGAATAATTGCTCAAAAATTCATGGTCTTCAAGGAGTTAATGAAAAGCTGTGGAAAGAAAATATGGCCCATAATTTCAGTTCATGAAGATAATCATATAGACCCAGGGGTATTTTGCGGCAAGAAAAAATCATGACACACGAGAGATTTATGGCCACGGAGTAACAGAAAATGGGTGAGAAGAAAACGCGAGAGGGTTAAAATATATGAGAAGAGGAAAATTAGTGAATAAGAGAGTGTGAGGGGGGAAAATATGAGAGAGGAGATATGTGAGGGAAAATCTGAGAGAGAAAATGTAAAGGATAATGTAAGAGGGAAAATATAAGAAAGGAAAACTATTAATTGTGACAAGTATCTTGAAAATATGAGAGGAAGAACATGTGTTAGAAGGTAAATACAGCTATGTGGAAGAGAAATATATATAAAATCAGAAGATAAGTGTGGACGGGAAAAAATTGAGAGGGGAAAATATGCAAGACGAAGCACTGATAATGTGTGATGGGAAGAACATCGTAAAACGCAAAGTATTGCGAGTGACGGTGGAAAATGCGTTCGATATTCCTCATGTTTGGACATTCATTAATCATGCTTTTATCCCTCCCTGTGAAATTCCGAGAAAATCTTGGACACTTCATTCCGGGAAGGGGATGTCCTTGAGCGGGGAAGAGTTCTTTTTAACCGCTTCAATTTCAATGATGGTGGTGGAGGCCCCTTCGCTGGTGGCACCGATCTAGCTGGGAAATTCCACTGCCCTCTTGTGTAAACATCCCTCACCATCCTCCCTATTCCCCGAAATGTAGATGGTGGACTGAAGAAGGGCAACTCTAGCTGGAATTCCAACGAGTTCATGGTTTAAATGAACGTGCAGCATTAACAACAGCAGCAGCAGTTTGAGATACCCTTAAGCCGTTCACAACGATGATATCTTTTTCCTTTTCCTCCTACTACCAAAAAGATGATCTATGGATGGGTAAGAGTGATCTCTTGCAGTTAAATTGTCAATGAAGGCTATTTCTGACCACTATGTCTAATCATAAGCTAATTAGATCGTCTGGTGGTAGCTTGAGTAGATGAAAATATGTCATCCTATTGAATGGATTAATTATAATGGCATTGCAACGTAGGCAATAGAGAAGGATAGAAATAATGAGACACTGAGATATGGGAGAAGGTAAAGATTAAGTAAAATGAAATTGGCTAAAAAAAAAAAAAAAAACTGTAGTAAAGGGGTTCATGGAGAGAGAGAAGGTAAGTTTCGTTTCAGTACCGTTGTGTAAATTAACCAAGATGTCTTCAGTGGCTATTAATTTCCTCACGAGGATGACATTTTTAATTTTAGTCAGCCCACCATCAGGCAGTTTTACTGAAGTTAGTGAGGAACATCTCACAGTTAGGTAGTAATGAATACGATATAAAACATCCAGTTTGAAATGTCTCCCCTATAGTGAACAACATTGCCAGGAGATAGCAAAAATAAACCATCGGAGACGTCATGACAGTGAAGGGCACAACAATTAGTTTTAGCCAACTCATTCAACACCCCCATTCCATTTTAGCGGTATTCACATCATAGTAAAGGTGGCACGGCATTCAGTAAATCGAATCCACCCGCCAAAACGACACCCTGCTCTCCTTTCTGTTCAGTGCAAGCTTCCAGGTTGTTCCAGCAAGACAATTTCTCTGTCCTTATATGCTGATCTCGTCATATTGCTTTGTCGGGAAAAGTTAATCCCATCAGTCCAATGACAATTTATTATTCTGGGTACTTTGTAGGAATGTTGTTCAGTCTAGGGAAGACCTCTTTTTCTTTTTTTTCTTTTTTTTTTGACGAGGCATGTTTATCCTCTTCCTTTCGGAAAAAAAAAATCTCCCTTGAACATGATACGACAGTCGAGATGTATTTGATATGAAACATAAACATGGAAAATGCATCATAGTACCGGGGGGTAACTCTTATCCTACACTACGGCAGCTTGAGTTGCTACAGACATTGCACTAAAGCCCTAATATATCAAGTCAGCCCTACACTAAATACAATCCAACCAAGAAGACAGACCAGATTTCTTTGCAGTTACTAGACAACAGACATTATTCATGTTATTAAGCAGGTGAAGGATAACATCCTCGTAATAAAAGAAACCTATGTGCATGACATTTAATGACCAGGAGAAAACTTTTCATTCAGTTAAAATAGCTGCCGGGATGACAGGAATTCGAAGAAAAGGTGTAGAATGTACTCATTTAAATTATTTAAGGTTAATTGTGAATATAGCATCATAAAACTCCGTAAGGTCAGCCACTGAATACCAATTAAAAGAGGTGTTAGACAAGGAGATGCAACTTCACCCAAGTTATTCTCTGCTTGTCTTTAGGGCACTTTAAGGTATTTAGATGAGATGACGGAGGAAGTAACATTAAAGGTATGCAAATGAACAATCATAACTTTTACAGGCGACTAAATTCCTTTTAGTAAATCTTGGACAAACTTTTAAAAAATGATAGCTAATCTAAACCGGAAGAGTTTAAATGTAGGCATTCTAAAACGAGCCTTGTTTAACAGACATGAATCCCCCTCCCCCCCAAAAGGGGGATTGATGAACTAAAATGTGCAAAACGGTATTTACTTGGGAGAGGCTAAGGGTTTTTACCCCTCCACGGAAAACTACTAAAAAGACAAACAAAATGCCTCGGACCAGGGCTGACCAACAGGTGACAACCAAGGACCGTAACAAAGATATGATGCTGATTTCAACATGGAATGTGAGGAGTGCGAATGATGAGGTGAGGGAGATTGACCAGGTGCATGGATGCAAAAGTAGACATATGTGGATTGACTGAGACCAAATGTTAGGTTGGCAGTGTGAGAGCATCGGAGTATGGATTGGGTATACGTGTAGAAGTAGATGAGAACAAGAGGGCAGAGGAGGGTGTATGTCTATACTGCTGTGTGCAAGAGATGGAAGGAGAATATAAAACAGTATGGATCAGTTGGTTGAAGGATTATGTGGGTAAGATTACAAGTAGGAATACAAGCATGGACGATAGTGTTGTGCGTATATGCCAACGGAAGACCATGCGAGCAAAGTGAAAAAAACAGTTCTGAAATGTGGAAGCATGCATAAAAAAGTCTGAGATGAATCAACGAGTGTTTTTGATTGGAGATATGAATGAAAAAGTACGGAATGTGAAGATGAATGAGTGGGGTGTGCCTGCAGAAGTGGATGAGAATGGTATTGCTTTAGTGTGCATTTGTGTGGGTAGGAGGTTGGTGATAGACAGTATCCTCTTTAGGCACTAAATGATCCACTAGTTTATATGGCAAGTGATGGGAAGTGTGGGTAATGAACTAAATGATTGGAAGGCAAAGATTGATTATTTGTGTGTGGATAAAAAATGAGAAAGTATGAAGTGGAAACAAGAGCATACAGAGGGTGAGGGAGTGGACTAGAGTGATGGTGAAAATCAAGGTAAAAATGAGATGGGTGAATAGAAGGAGAGGAAGGAAGGAAGAAGTAGTCCATATAAATAGGGTAGAAATGTTGGAAGAGGATGAAAAAAAAAAAAACAATATAAGGAAAGTGGAGGAGTGATTTGGTAAATATGATTTGGAGAGGATATGGGAGGTGGAAGATGTGTGCAAGACATTTACAGAAAAAATCTGTGCAGCATGTGAGGTGATGTGTGGGGTGAAGAGAAGACGAAAGGGGGTGCAAGGAACACCTTGGTGGAATAAAGAGGTGGAACAAACTGTGGCGCAAAAGAGGAAAGCATATAGTGACTGGATGGGAAGCAGAGGCATGGAGGAAGCTGAGTGACGGAATAGAGAGTTATATGTAAGGAAGAACAGAAAAGTGAAAAAAATTAATGAGAGAGCGTAAGAAAAGAGTGGATGAGGAATTTGGGAAAAATTTGAGTGTAAAGTGGAGAGAAAGAAAATGTTTTTGAAGGAGGCAAAGAGAGTTAGATAGGCTGGTAGAGATGGTAGTAGAGGAGTGAAAGATAAAAACTGTAGACTGTTAGTGGAGAAGGGAGAAAAAATGAGAAGATGGAAAGAACACTTTGAGGAATTGTCAAGCATAGAGTATGAAAGTAATGCGAGTATATATCGCTGCGTAACGGCTGGGAGAAGAGGGGAAATAAGATCGGAGGAGGAGATCAGTGGGATGGAGGCAGTGGAAACAATGAGGAAGGTTAAAATGGGGAAAGCCCAGGAAATTGACGGTGAAATGCTGTAGTACAAGAGTCAGCAGAAAAATGGGTATGGAAGATGTGCAGATTGGCCTGGGAGGAAGGTAGAGTCCCGGAAGGTAGGAAGTCAGGTATAATTATTCCCCTTTCCAAAGGAAAGAGAGAAAACGAAGCATGTGGTAATCATAGGGGCATTTGTCTTCTTAATGTACCAGGAAAAGTATACAGTAGGATACTTATTGACTGAGTTAGAGAAAAAAGAGAGGAATTACTTGGAGAAGAACAGGAAGGTTTTACGATAGGAAGAGGTTGTGTAAATCAGATAATCATCCTTAGGTCTTTATTGAAAAACTATCTAGAGAAGGGAAAGGATTTGTATGTGACATTCAAGGATTTTTAGAAAGATATGACCGAGTGGATAGACAAGGAATGTTGAAAATATTAAGAATGTATTGAGTAAATTGGAAGCAGGTGAATGCCGTGAAGAGTATGTATGAGGGCGCTAAGGCAGCAGTGCGTGCAGATGATCAACTGAGTCAAATTTTCTATCTGAATTGTTGGACTGAAACAGGAATGTGTCATGTCTCCATGGGTGTTCAGTCTGTATATGGATGGAATTATAAAAGAGATACAAGGTAGGGCAGTGGATGCTGGAGAGACCCTAATGAGAGGGGACAGTGTCTGAAAACTTCCTGTTCTGTTGCTTGCAGATGACACTGTGTTAATAAGTGCAGACGAAGGGAAACTTCAAGGTTTGGTGAATGAGTTTGGGAAAGCGTGTAAGAAACAGAATCTATAGGTGAAGGTATGGAAGAGCAAAGTTATGGTCTTCGAGAGAAGTGAAGTCAGTGAATGTAGTCAGGTTGGATGAGGAGGAAATGGAAAATGTGAGTATATTTAAGTACTTGGGTAGTGTGATGAGTAAGGATGACTGTTTAGAGGATGAAGTACTTGAAAGGGTACATCAGGGAAAGACGGTTGCTTGTTCTTTGAAAGCAGTGATAAGAAACAGGGAAGTGAGCATGGAAGTAGAAAAGTCGCTGCATGACAGTATTGTGATATGGTACCAACTTTATTATGGATGCGATGCTTGGACCTGGTTGGAAGGACACAAGTCAAGAGTTAGAGCAGTTGAAATGAGTTATTTGAGGAGCATGTGGAGTTGGAGTTACATGGAGAGACAGACTGACAAATGGGGAAGTATTGCGGTGTGGATGTGGATGTGAGAGAAAGCGTTTGGAGAAATAGTGAGGCGGTTTGGCTATGTGGAAAAGATGTAGGACGAGAAACTAATGTGAAGTGTCTGTGAGAGAGGTGGAGGGGGAGGGAGGGAGGTGGAGACAGAGGATGAGATGGAGGGATGGCGTGGAGAGCTATATGAGAAAGGGTGTGAGCTGGGGGAAGGGCAGCGAAATGGAGGGAGACAGGGCGACATGGAGGAGATTTGTTTATGGCCACCCCTTACAAAATTAAGGCGTCTGGCTATAGATAGATAAGCAGTTTAAGCAGACTCAGTTCATGATGATAAAATCAAGCAGAGAATAGGAAGTGGTTGGTGGGTTATTGAAAAACAGTGTCAACAGGAACGATAATCTGTTGTCATTATGGTAAAAGAGACGTTTATATGACAAGTGCATCATTCCTCTTGGAATTTATGGACTGGGAACGGATAAAAGAAAGTCCTTGTAACATAAACTCAAGGGTGCCAAAAAGGAATGAAAGGACTATGCTAGGTGTAAGACAGGATGAATTAAAAAAAAAAAAAAGAATCCTGGATAATAGAACAGGCGAAACTAGACGATAAAATCACAATTTGTAACATAAACGGTTGTAAATATGTCACGAACTTACGACAGAAAACAGAAGGACAACGAGAATAAATAACTGACATCCCAAAGATGGAGTTAAAGGAAGAAGCAGACAGAGATCAAAATGGGAAAATGAAATACGGAGATACTGTATGCCAGGATTGGAAAGAACAGGCTGGCAGTCAATAGACCAAGGCAGAAAAATACATAAGAAGCCTTTGGCCTGTGGGTGACTCATTCTGGCTGAAGATGATGATGATGATGACGATGATGAGGCATACCATTCCCATACATTTTACCAGGCAAATTTTGTTTCCATTTTGATTTTCATAACCACACACACACACACACACACACACACACACACACAAATCTTGAAAATGGAATGTAATCCTAATCTAATGACAATTATTATTGAATAAGTTTTATTTGCCTTCATTCGTTTGCCGCAGGAGGAATGAATACAGTGCTAAAGCTGAAGTCCTCTATCCAGTGATACTAGTGCTGCAAAGTGGTCTAAACATTCGTCCACTGGCCAAAACTCCATACTCTACTCATCTGTGTTGTATACAATTTTGAACAGAATGAAAACGTTCCTGCATATAGTCCTCTCGTTGCACTCACAATGTTATTCATAACTAGTAACGGGGCTATTTAGTAAAAAAAAAAAAAAAAACTGAGATCAGACCACTGTATGCTTTTCTAATTGTCATAACCACGTTATTGTTCACATGGTGTTATATTTCATCACCGTAAAATGAACATCAGACCACATAATTTACTGATATATTGCCCTAATATGCATGTCAGTGAAGGTTATTGCCCCACCCGAGGTGCCCGTCCAGGTAGTAAAGGACACTCTTAGGTGGGAGGTGATCGAAATTTGGGGGACTGTTAAACACAATGATTAGACGACAGGTGGTCTCGTGAGTTTAGGCATTTTAGTCAGATGTGTCTCTCACCAATCTAGGTCCTAGGAGTGGTTGATATTTATTCTTCACATAAGACCACTCAGCGATGAACGACTGGCCACCATTACTTTCAGTTTCTGGACTGATTAACCTACCCACGAGCCGATATGCTCCTAATAGGTCAGTAAAATTATTGATGATGAATAGATGGATGGATGGATTAATCAAACGTAACCAAGGAAAAATGATTGACACTGTGGGGTCAACAGTGTTCGAATGGAACAGACTCAAATGGTTTGACACTTTCCTTAAACTCTAACCCTGTTTTTCATATCTTGTTGACCTAGTTGAAAATGTTCCTCCGTCACTACTCTTATATATTTTCTGTTTGTCTCGCTGCCTCTGACTTTACCGCTTCTCTTTCGTGTAAGAAGACATTAGTGTAAATTTTCGTACGTTTGGTTAGTTTATTGAATCCACACCTGTTCTTTGCACCCAAATTAGAATATTCCTAACTCATCAACAAATGTCACTTATAGTTTTAGCACGACGATGGTCGCTGTGAAATATATCATTCATTAATATATTACTATCTCGGGAAGGACTATGGAAAAAAAAAAAAAGGCCAGTTCGTGACTAGTTCACTGCAGAACGACATCTCTCCACCTGTGAGGAGGAAGCTATGGGCTGTCTCTCTTCCTTGATCCTGTAAATTTAGATATAATAACTGTTGTATTCATTGTCATACACTACATACGAGTAACTCATAAAAGTACTAATAATTATTCCAGAGCGTTTATGTTGTACTTCAGCCAGACCATAAGGACTTGTACCTGAGCTGCGGTCAAGATAACACTAGCAATCAAATATTTTGTGCCAGATATGGGTTGTGATATCGGGAGGTAAAATCCACTAGCACTATGCCACAGTGACAACAGGTATCGCCTACGTGTATCGCGTCATACAGTTTGTGTTAGTCATTACTCACAAGCATGAACATGATAGCTGAATGGCTGTCGAAAGATAACAAATCAATGATATCAATGTGCAGCACGCATTGTCTCTCCATTGCGTCATCTTACAAGGAACTCAGAGACGAAGTGAGTGAGGCAAAAACAACACCCAGGGAGTAACAAAGAGAGACTGGCAGAGGGAGGAGTGTGTTAGCGTCCTGACCGATAATTTTATTCCTGTTCCCTTGCATACAAACAAGCTCATTGCCTGAAACAGAGGCTCATGCTAAATCCAGTCTCTGTAAATCCGCCTGAACACACACACACACACACACACACACACACACACACACACACACACACACACACACACACACACACACACACACACACACACACACACACACACACACACACACATTTAATTACAGCCATGAGTTTAGGCATTTATACATATATAGACGTTCATTAATACCCATACATAAGGGTCCATACATACTCGTACTTATTCACTCCTTTTCCGTCTCCACATACACCAAAGAATACGAGTACAGAAGGAACGCTCACATATAGTTAACTAATTTTACACAGTTACTCCCTTGTTTAACCTAGTTTAGCAACAAAACAACGGGCCCTTTATTGTACAGATAATTCCATATAACTGAACTGTCGTAATTTTGTTAAGATGGCGTACGTCAATCTTGTAAAAATAATTTGATACGAAAATGGTATCGTAGCATGAGGATTTGTACCCATTTTTTTTCTTTTTTTGCGTCACTTTAAGTATAAGACCTAAAAGCTGATGTTAAGTCATTCTACTCTTTACGTAAACAGTTACAGGTTTATCTAATAAAAAAAAATAGACAAGAACTCTACACGTGAGTCCTCGACATGATAGTGCGTAATTTCTCTCTCTCTCTCTCTCTCTCTCTCTCTCTCTCTCTCTCTCTCTCTCTCTCTCTCTCTCTCTCTCTCTCCCTCTCATCCTCATGTTTCGTTGCCTTCATATTATGTATGTTGTAAAAAAGCGATAATTGTTCTGTACCGCTTACTGCATTAATAATTACATCAACATGTCCTACAGACAGTACGTCGTCCGCTTCGTATAAAGATGTGTGAAACTGTGCCGTTAACTTAACCCCTTCAGTACAAGGAACTTCCGTAGCCCAAATGTAGTAGGTCAGGTCTTTATCGGAATAAATATTGAAAGAAGTCATATTACTGAAGGGATAATAGATACAATTACTAAATTCTTCAGTGAAGAGTACTTTCCTACGGTGATTAAAATTAGACTTTGGTCAAAGTAAAAGCTCGACACCATCGTACATTTGGTAACAAAAACCGTGGTTTCCACATGACTTTCCCATCTTGAACGTATCTTACTTTGCATCCACTCTGTCCTCCTACTCTGAGCCAGCCGACCCTTGCCCTTAAGTACTCTTTTCCCACCAACAGCACCCCATATCTCGCGAGCAAAATTGGAAAATGAAGTGTGTTGTAATCATAAGGACATCTGTCTTCTTAGTGTAATAGGAAAAGTAAATGGCAGGATACTTAATGACAGAGTTGGAGAAATAACAGAGGAATTAGTTGGAGAAGAACAGGGAGGTTTTAAGAAGGGAACAGGTTGTGTAGATCAGATATTCATTCTTAGAGCTACAGTGGAAAAGTTTCTAGTGAAGGGAAAGAAGTTGTATGCAACCTTCATGGATTTAGAGAAAGCATATGGCAGGGTGGATAGACAAGGATTGTGGAAAGTATTAAGAATATATGGAGTAGATGGGAAGTTGTTGAAGGCCGTGAAGAGTATGTATGAGGGTGCTAAGGCTGCAATGTGTACGGATAGTGAACTGCGTGAATTTCTCTATTTGAAGGTTGGACTGAAACAACGATGTGTCACGTCTCCATGGTTGTTCAGTATATAGATGGGGTTATAAAAGAGATACAAGGTGGGGCAGTGGATGTTGCAGCGGCCTTAATAGGAGAGGGTAGTGTTTGGAAACTCCCTGTACTGTTGTTTGCAGATGATACTGTGCTGTTCAGTGACGACGAAGGGGAGCTGCAAGGCTTGATGGATGAGTCTGCGAGATTGTGTAAGAAACAGAATCTAAAGGTGAATGTAGGGAACAGTAAATTAATGGTCCTCAAGAGAAGTGAAGTCAGGGAATGTACAGTGAGGTTGGATGAGGAGAAAATTGAAAATATGAGTGCGTCTTAGTACCTGGGCGATGTGATGAGTAAGGACGGAAGTTTAGAGGGTGAAGTGCTTTTTTTTTTATCCAAGGTAGAAGGAACCAAAGGCCAGGGACCGCATACTGTTCCTTCCCAGAAAAAGTAAAAACAATACAAAAGAGAGCCAAATTCAAGATCCATTCATTTGAGATGCCTGGATACACTGCGTTTGAAAGATTGGAGATCATAGGAAGCATGGAATACAGACAGAGGGAGACAGTTCCAGAGTTGACCAGAGAATTGGACAGAAAAGGGATGAGAGTTTGTTGCTAGACGGGTACTACGTGCCCGTCGTAGAGGTGGAGGGATGCAAGCAGACAGTTCAGAGGAACAGTGACCATTGAAGTAGCGATAGAAGAGAGATAAAGATGCAACAGTGCGGCGAAGAGACAAAGGTTGAAGGGAATCAGTAAGAGGAGGAGAGTTAATGAGACGAAAAGCCTTTGACTCCACCCTATTGAGAAGAACTGCATGTGGGGAGCCTCCCCAAACATGAGAGTTGTACTCCATACACGGGCGAATAAAACCCGTGTAAAAGGTCAACATCTGTGCAGGGGTAAAGAAAGTTCGGAGTCGGCCCAGCACACCTAATCTCTTGGAAGCAGATTTCACAAGAGATATAATATGTTCTTTCCAAGACAAATCCCGAGAGAATGAAACCCCTAGCATGTTCAAGGATGATGCAGGACTGAGCTGGACATTATTAAACATTAGTGGGTAATCCTGAGGAAGATTTTGTCGGGTTGATAAGTGTAAGAACTGAGTTTTTGATCCATTAAAAATAAAGAGATTATTTTTACCCCAATCAGAGATATGAGCCAAGTCAGACATTAGGTGTGCCAAAGCCTCATCCCTTGTCTGCTGAAGTAACTGCTGAGATGGACGTTGTGGAAATCGAATGGAAAGGCGAAGGGTGGAATCATCAGCATATGAGTGGATAGGGTTAGATGTACAGCTCAGAAGGTCATTGATGAATAAAAGAAAAAGAGTTGGTGATAGGACAGAGCCCTGAGGAACACCATTGTTGACAGGTAACTGAGTTTTTGATGCATTAAAAATAACAAGATTATTTTTACCCCAATCAGAGATATGAGCCAGGTCAGACATTAGGTGTGCCAAAGCCTCATCTCTTGTTTGCTGAAGTAACTGCTGAGATGGACGTTGCGGAAATCGATTGGAAAGGTGAAGGGTGGAATCATCAGCATATGAGTGGATAGGGTTGGATGTACTGCTCAAAAGGTCATTGATGAATAAAAGAAAAAGAGTTGGTGATAGGACAGAGCCCTGAGGAACACCACTGTTGATAGGTCTAGGAGAAGATCGATGGCCGTCTACAACAGCAGCAATAGAACGACCAGAAAGAAAGCTAGAGATGATGGCACAGATAGATGGATAGAAACCGTAAGAGGGCAGTTTGGAAATCAAAGATTTATGCCAGACTCGATCGAAAGCCTTAGAAATGTCAAGTGCAATGGCAAAGCTTTTGCCAAAGTCCCGAAAGGAGGATGACCAGGAGTCTGAAAGGTAGGTGAGAAGATCGCCAGTGGAGCGTCCCTGACGGAACCCATACTGACGATCAGAAAGAAGGTTGTGACAGGAAAGATGCTTTAAAATTTTTCTGTTAAGAACTGATTCGAAAACTTTTGATACACAGGATGTTAAACCAATTGGACGATAGTTGGAGGGTTGGGAATGGTCACCCTTCTTTAGGACTGGCTGAATAAGAGCAAACTTCCAGCAAGTAGGAAAGGGACTAGTTGAGAGACAAAGGCGAAAGAGTTTACCTAGGCAGGGTGTAAGCACAGAAGCACAGTTTTTGAGGACAACAGGAGGGACTCCATCAGGCCCATATGCCTTGTTAATATTGAGGCCAGTGATGGCAGAAAATACATCAGCTGAAGAGATTTTAATGCCAGTCATAAGGATGTCTGAGGGGGAAAGTGATGGAGGAACAGCACTGGAATCGTCTAAGGTAGAATTGGAGGAGAAAGTCTGAGCAAAGAGCTCTGCTTTATCAGTACAAGAAATAGCTACAGAGCCGTCCGAGTAGAAAATAGGAGGGAAGGATGATGAGGTAAAGTTGTTAGAAAGGTTTTTGGCAAGGTGCCAAAAGAAGCGAGAAGAATTCGAGTAGGAGAGTTGGGAACATTTAGCACGGATGAATTTATTTTTAGCAGAGCGAAGAACAGACTTACCACGATTCCGGGCAGAAATATAAAGAAGATGTGATTCAGGAGTGGGTTGGCTCCGGTACCTTTTAAAGGCTCTCTCTCTGTTGCGGACAGCATTAGAACAAGCGTGATTAAACCAAGGCTTTCTTGCATTAGTCAGAGGATATGAAAAAGGAATGTATGCTTCCATGCCCGAGAGAATAACCTCCGTAATGCGCAGGGCACACTCAGACGGCTCCCGGCCATGGAAGCAATAATAATTCCAAGGAAAATCAAAGTACTGCCTGAGGGCCTCCCAATCTGCAGCTCCATAGTGCCACAGGTGGCGTTTCTTTGGAGGGTCCACAGGCTGTGCTGGAGCAATAGGACAGGTTAAGGTAATAAGGTTAGGATCGGAGGAGCCCAACGGAGAGAAAAGATTAACAGTGTAAGCAGAAGGATTAGTTGTTAGGAAAAGGTCAAGTATGTTGGTACTCTCTCCAAGGCGGTCAGGGATACGGGTAGGGTGCTGTACAAGCTGCTCTAGGTCATTAAGGATAGAAAAGATGTAGGCTTGTTCACCAGGTGGATCGGTGAAAGGAGAGGAGAGCCAAAGGTGGTGGTGAACATTGAAATCTCCTAGAATGGAGATTTCAGAGAAAGGAGAAATGGATTGAATGTGTTCCATCGTAGAAGTAAGATAGTCAAAGAATTTTTGATAGTCAGTAAAATTAGGAGATAAGTAAACAGCACAGATATATTTAGTCAGAGAATGACAGGAGAGCCGAAGCCAGAGAGTAGAGAATTCAGAAGAATCAAGTTCAGGAACACGAGAGCAAGATAGATCGATGCGTACATATACACAACAGCCACCTTTGGCTTTGAAATGAGAATAGAGAAAGTAGGAGGATACAGAAAAGGGTTTGCTGTCAGTTGTCTCAAACAGCTGAGTCTCAGAAAGAAAAAGAAGGTGAGGTTTAGAGGAGAAGAGGTGGTGCTCAACAGAGCGAAAGTTAGAGGAAAGGCCGCGAATGTTACAGAAATGAAGAAGGAGTGAGTCAGACAGTGGTTCCAGGCAGCTCCGAGAGTCGTCAGAGGGAGAGGGGCGGATGGTGGGGGCATTTATGGTCCCCCCCCCCGGGGACTCCGAGGCACGATTTACAGTAGCCATTTTAAAAAATTTTGGAAAGGAAGTGTAGTGTGTAGCGTGTATGTAGTTTGGTGTTGACAGTTAGAGAAACTTGTATTGGAGAGCATGCTGGTCTACTCTCTGTTTTACTGAGACACTGAAAAAGTTCAGCAAAGGAAGATGGTCAGGAACAAGTCCTGAGGGCTGATGAAACGGGAGCTCCAGCTCTCCCTGTCATCAGCCTTCCATCCTCCTTGGGAGTACTGCCCTGCTCGACTGGTGCTACAGTCTACTCCTAACAGGGTACAACAAGGAAGAAAGGTTCCTGGTTCCTTGAAAGCAGTGTAAACAGGGAGGTGAGCATGGAAGTGAAAAAA